>WMED01002264.1:0-24741 GCA_019650415.1 Pipa parva
TATATATATTATATATAATGGTTGTGGCAGTATTTTAGTGGTAGGAATTATGATAGGGAAAAAAGTGTAAAAAAAATATTTTATACATGGGAACAATACAATGCACAAGATATTTTTTCAATATGTAGAACAGCTATGCACTGTATATAGCATAAATGCAATGAAATTTCTGTGCTCTCTTCATAGATTTCAATTTTGTTCACTTTGCTGGTTAGAAGGGTTTTTCAAGCGTACACCCCAGAAGAGGAGCTGCAGTTGGACAAGTGAACTTTTGGCACTTATTTTTTGGATTTGGACACACAAGAACTCTATTTGGACTGAGTACATTATTTGGTTTGATTCACCTGGTTCATATATGTTCATATACTGTATATTCATAGCGCATCCTATTTGAACAATCTTTGGTTTGTTCAATTTTGTTTTGATTCTAAGTTTTTACTACAGTAGAAATGAGTGGACTTTTACTGTTTCAAAACTATCTGACAAATCCTTTTTCTCCAAATTCTGATCAGAGTTTCTTATGAACTTCATAAAGTTATTAATTTTTGAAAAGCTGAATGTTTCAATCTTTTTGTTTCTTTTCACCATTTTTGATTTGCAGTGTCTAGTAGAGGTGCTGCTTGCATCAGTAGAAGATCATTGGGGAGGGCCCTTCTTGTGGACCTGAAGTTACCAGGGGAAAATATTGGTCCACATAGGAAGGCCTAAATAATGTCTCTGCACTAATTGATAACAGTAGCACCTTCCCTGTCGCTGATCTTTGGAGTGAAATGGCTGATTTGATTGAAGGTACAGTAAGGGATGTGAACTTTGTTTTCTACCATTAAAAATGTACTGGAATTGTTAGCATCAGGAATGCATGGGGAAGAAATATAAATGCTCTATAGCAGAAGGGGTGCTTGAGGTGGGATTGGAACTGGGGTGGAGGCTTCCATGATTCAGAGAGTTATCAGACTCACTGATGTACTGTATGATGCACTGATGTACTGTAGAGGCACAGCCAGGCTAAAAATGTAGAATTTTTTAAGGATTATCCAAAGGTTAAACTCCTTCAGAGATGGAGGGGGATGATTAAAAAGTAAAACATATATAGGACTGTACATATTTTTATTTGTTAGGATATTGTGTTAATGGGATTCAATGAGCTATTTTTAATGCAAGACTGATACCTTCAGTTAATCCTTGGAGCAATGGACTCAGGCTGAGAAGTTAGTTTAAATCCTGGGTATAGTTATTCCCTTTCTGTCAAGTATAGACCAGGTAACCTGAAATTGTTTAGCCCCAAGATAACCTAAACATGTGGTGTTCACCATAAAGCAGCAGGAAGTGTTCTCATTAAAGTCTAGTTGTTTAGGCTGCTACTTAGTTACTTTACATCTTCTCTTCTACTGGGCTAATCAAGAGAGTTGTCTGTCATGTAAGAACATTGTTGCTAAGTTAATTGAAGTTGGAAAGTCTAATCACATCTATAACTTTTGGATAATTGTTTGGCAGTAGAGGCTTGATGGTGTATGCAGGACCAGTACCTTACATGGTCCACTGTAGCAATAGGTCTGGTACTGTGACTAGTGATTTGGCTTATGCCCTGGCTACAGTTTCCATTTCTTTATCAAGTACATGGGGCTTGGAATGGGTTTGCAAGATGGCCTGAAATGGGTTTTCCCTGATTATATTAAAACATGTGGTATTCACTACTGTCTTTTATCAAAACTATAGTTTATCCAAATATATCCCTAACCCACAACACATATAACCACAATGTATTAGCTAGAATACTGTTAGGTGATCTGGAATAATAAAATGTCATTTTAGGATAAAAAATCATGGTACAGCTTTAGTAAAACATTTGAAGCTAAACAATAAAGTTCCAGGTATGGATGATTGTAGTAGAATTGCTTTCCTTCCTGTATTGTCTTGGATATGAATTTAAATATAAATTCAACAGCCACTCTACTGAATAATTAAATCTCAGTGATAGTGATAAATGTACAATGTATTTACATTTTTGCAGTTAAATAACACCAAAGACATAGCTAGTCAACACAGTGATAACTGCAATATATACAAGTAGTATATGTTGTTTTACTAATACTATTAAATGTTTATATTTTACAAGAAATACAAGCACTGCAAAAATATCAGAGAAACAGTTAGGGTGAATTCATTAAACTCCGAAAGACTGCTCTGGATCTTTCCGAGGTTAACGAGAGAAAACTTGCATTGTTCTCACAAGATTTCTTTCGAGATTTCAAAATCGACTTTTTCAATCCCGATTTTTCCAAATTTTCAATGTAAAGAGAGCTATACTACTAATGTAAAATATGGCTACATTTCCATCAAAAAAAATTAAAAAAAATCAAGATCAAAAAATTAAATCTTGAAAAATCTCGGGAGAACAATGCGAGATTTCTCTCATTAAACTCGGAAAGATCCAGAGCAGTCTTTCTGAGTTTAATAAGTTTCGCCTATAGACTGCACTATAAAGGCCATAGTTAAATATGTTATTTCACTGGTATTACTGAATGATGTTGCAGCATTAAAGAGGGAGAATTTGCTGGTATTAATTAAGGGTGTTATTCACTAAAGTCCGAATTGTTGCGAATAGGTGCGAATTCGTCAGATAAAGACAGTTGCAATAGGCTGCTACTGTCACAGTCACATCTTTGTAATGAGAATATTGTCACAGTCGCGACTTTATTATTGGAAAATTGTTGCAATATTAACATTAAAAATTGTCACGACTTTACAATGGGGAAATTATCGCAGATTTGCTATGGGAATCCGCTGTTTGCAAATTCGACAGTTGAATTCACACCTTAGTGAATAACCCCCTTAATTAAATGTTCACTTATCAGTATATTGAATGAAAATGTAAACAGTTTTTATTAAAAGTGAATGGCATTTTTGTAGCATAACAGTAAAGACTACATGTGCTTATATTATGTTAATACTGATGCCATTCTGATTAGCTTTTTAAAACCATGAACCATATGAATGCACACTGGTACGGAGCCTCTTGTGTTAGTATTGACGAAAATGATATTTCAGACAAAACAGTATCCTGTTTACTGTTCCATTCCAACATTCACATGTCATCCATTCCATTCAATCTCTTGTACTTTATTCATCCACGTTTATTTTGTCGTATTTTATCTACCAGGATGTGGCTCTAAAAGATTAAGAACTGTAAAAACCTACTACAAATTCTAAAAAAAGAATTCTCATAGTTTCATTTATATTATCATCCTTCTGTTGTCTCATAACTCTACTCTTTGTATTATTTTTTTGCTATTAGAAACTTTATTTGTGCAAAGAAAATCAAGAGTCCCCAAATAAGCTACAGTCAGACAAATAAAGTAACCACTCTTTTCATTAGTTATAAAGTAAAAAAGTGCTGATGTCAAGAAGTAAATTACATGAAGAGAAATGTGAATTATGCGATAACATCAGTTCTATTAAATACTCAGAAAAGCAATAGCTGATGCAGGGTATATAATTTGTGGCTGAAATGTACATTGTGAGTCACAAGAGACTCCTGTCTAAGTATTCTGACAAGCTAATTAAAAGAATAAGAATATGCAGGTCTTACTGTTTACTGAGCCAAACTGAGCTATTTAAAGTTTCAATAGTCACATTCTTTTCTACTCCAGTTGCAGAAGTTGCAAAGTGCACCAATAATATTAACTACATTATCATTTCATTGCATTGCATGAAGATAGAGCAGACTTGGATGCAGCATCTGGTTGAAAATATGACTGTCTGTACCGGGTGTTATACTCAACTCTACTCAGTCTGTAAATAATGTTGAAATAATTGTAATCCTTACGTTTTTCAATTTATTTTAATTTTCAAAAGATTTATAGTAACTTCAACACAAATACAAATGTCCAAAGGGGCTACAAAAGCCTCATTTAAATTTATACAACTATCTAATAAATGGTAGGATAACAGACTAGATATTATTGTTTCTTTTAAAGAGGAAAAAAATAACAAATGCAAACTAAATTAATTTGAATTTGATGAGTTTCATGGAAATTCATGAATAAGGCAATCGTTTTGTACAATCTCTTGTACTTTATTCATCCACATTCATCTTGCCGTATTTCATCTACCATGACTTGACTCTAAAAGATTAAGAACAGTAAAACTCTACTACAAATGCTAGTATAACAGGATAGATATTATTGTTTCTTTAAAAAAAAAAAAAGAGAAGAGGATTCATGGGAAAAAATAACAAAATTCACCTAAATTAATTTCAATTTGAAGATTTTCAAGGAAATTCATGAATGAGACAATCGTTTATAGAAGTCTAATGATTCATTGAATATATTGTTATCTATACTGAGAAAATGGAAGAGAAGATTAGGCAGCAGTAATCTCAGATCTGCATATTTAAATATTTAAATGATTTTCTATTGGGTATTCTTTCAAATTTTGTTATTCTGTCTTTCTTGGTGCTAATTTGATGTTCTTCATACCAGCCAGCTGCTCCTTATTCCTTCTCTGATTCTTTATTATTTTACTTTATGAATTAATGGGTTAACAGTTTATAAAATGACATCTGGGAGGCTAGATAGTGCAGAAGCTGGAAGAAATTGATTAAAGAATACTTCAAGCAGAGAAAATAGAGACTGGGGCAAAAAAATTTTCCCTGCTAAAGCAAGAAATTGGAAGTAGAGGGACATAGAGGTGAAAGTGGCATTTTTTAACTGTGCCCTGCCATTGGTACAGTGCTAATAGCAATAGACTGTTAATGAGCCTTGCACTATTAACACTACAATAATCATAGGTCACAAATTCATGCCATGCTAACTTCAAAAATCTAATCAACTATATCAACATAATTTTTCCTAGTTGTCCCCTGCAAGTCTGCCTTGCTGTTGAGATGATATCTCTTACAATTAATCCCATTCACTCTATAAAGGCTCTACTACCCTTCTAAACAGTGAAGCAATTCTAAGGTAGTATGGTTTCCATAATTTTGTTAGTGAGACCATCCCTTTATGACTTTCCAAGTTCCATGGGTTGTATATCACAAGGGCAGCATAAGTAGGAGTTTCTCAATAAAAATATGATGTAGTTTATCTTTTTTGCTGGTGTAAGTAGTTATACAAGTATAAGATTGTCTAGTCCATTGTTAGCAGCTGAGAATAAGCACAAACTTTAGCAGATTTGTAATTTACAATATTCCCTTAAAAGGTCTGACTGTAGACTTTAGGTAGTGTTTGTAGTCAGCTATTACCCAGTTTATGTTTTGCTCTAGGCAGACATGTGTGTTTGAGTGTTAGATCCAATTGTATACTCATAATTTGTCAGTCTAGGGGAATCTACAGAGGTGCTACAAATCTGTAAATCATTAAAACATCCTAATTATTCTATGCTTGTTATTTTATAAACATTAATTATATTGAGCATTTCTTCCATGCCTGTATTATAATTGTATAGTCATTTGTTCATTATAATCACTTTATACAGTTTTCCTACCACAAATTTTTGATTACATGATAATTCAGAATTGGTATTTATTTATTTTAAATTTATTTTAGTTCCTTTTTTCCAGTTTTCACTAAGTGACCTCATAGAATGGGAGTTATCCACCTAGCCTAACAAAGCCACAGAAGTAACATAACTTCAGGAAAACATGTAGACGATAATTGCTGAAAAAATCCAGCAAAATGATGGAAGCGCTGGAGAAACACAAATGAAAAAACAGGAAGGAAACAAAAAGCTCCCCTAGTGTGATACCATTTTTAAATGAGGATGACAGTGAATCTCTGTGATAGAATATCACAAAAGTGCAATTATATATATATAACGGTATCACACTAGGGAAGCTTTCTGTTTCCCTCCTGTTTTTTCATTTGTATTTCTCCAGTGCTTCCATCATTTTGCTGGATTTTTTCAGCAATTAACATTTATTTGAATTTGAGGACCTTTGGCAGAGTACCCCTGGCCTGCATTGGTATAGCGCAAGTACCTCTTTTAAGTCATTCATTGGATTTGATTCATTTCGGACTATCTGGACTTGATTTGCTACTCATTTATCAGAGACTATTGTTTTAATTTTATACATTTTATTAGCTTGTCACATATTTTTGCTTTCGCAATACGATTATTGGTTAATTTATTCCTATTGTATTCTGGGCGCTGTACCTATTTTTTCTTTTTCTTAAAAAAACATGTATTACATGAAATGGGAAGGTACTCAAATACACAATTTACCCTCACCTATGTCTTGTTTTGTATAATATATATGTTTTAATAACTGGGAAATCCTAGGGAGTGTCTATTCCTATCAAACCTGCTAAAAAGGGGAAATAATCCAACCTTTTATAATCCTTCAGGCATAATGGGTAAGGAACAAATATTTAATTAGTAGGCCTAAATAAGTATAGAAATAACTGATAGGGAACACACTCCCCATACCCATGACTTTGGATATTTGCTACATACGGAAATCAATTAGGATACTAGTCTACAGTAAACCAAATGTGTACATCAATATAACCATAAGATTGCACACATGCCGACCATATGTAGCCACCATATGTTGTATTTCAATCCTATGTTTTTCTGAAAACCCACTGTGGTCTTTTCTCACATACAGAAAATTAATACTATTGGTATTTACAGTATATTAGATATAAAAAGATAGGTTACAAGAGCTGTTATTAAGATGATCAATAAAAATAGGATATTTTCTTTTCAGTGTAATCATTATCTTTTCAAAATCATCTATGAAACTTTTACAAAATGCAATATTGGAGGAAGTGACCCCTGGGCTTATAAAAATGGAAAAAACATTAAGCTATTTTGCCTCAAAATGAATCTAATACTGCAACAAAATTCTCATTATAAAGATGTGACTGTGACTGTGACAGTAGAAGTCTATTGTGACTGTCTTTAGCTGGCGAATTCACACCTTTACATGACCATTCTGACTTTAGAGAATAACTCCAATATCTTAAAGTGCAGTGAATTTCCCAGGTGCATTCAGGGGGTTATTCTCTGAAGTCCGAATTGTTGCATAAAGATGTGAATTTTCCAGCTAAAGACAGTTGCAGTAGACTGCCACTGTCGCAGTTGTGTCTTTAAAATGAGAATATTGAAGCAGTCGCGACTTTACCATGGAAATATTGCTGCAGCCACAACTTTAAATTGTCGCAGTCACGACTTTACAATGGTAGAATTGTCACAGTCACAGATTTGCTATGGGAATCTGCTGTTTGAGAATTCAACAGTCGAATTCAGACTTTAGAGAATAACCCCCTTCAGACTTTAATCAATAACCCCCTTCAGACTTTTTTAATTTATGGAAAGGGAGAACTACTTCTTTGTCAAACTGACAGTTATACCAAAAAGAGTTTCTGTCAAGCTGTTAACATTGGCTGCTGCCTGAATCCCAAAAGTTTGAATAAGTCCCTTATGACTGAGCTTTGCAGATAATAGGGGAGATAGAAGCATAAATAATAGAGGCCTAGGGCACAGTCTCTTTTCTGTCCCAGGACAAGTGTCCTCTACCTGTCTGTAAGAACAAGTGGCTGAATGACTTTTCTATGAAATAATTGTAAAAAACTTGAAATACAAAAATTATAGAGCTAAGTATAAAAATAAATATTTTATTCCTATAGACATAATAATCTCAAATTGTCTCAGAGTTTATGTTCCCTTTAAATAAGGTATAAAAACATAAGCAAAATCAGGTACAGTACACCAAAGCTTGAAGACGATCATTTATTTGCCTATACACGCTAAAACAATAGATACCGCAAAAACAAAATTATTCTTTTAAAATAAATTCTGAATATGAAATACTTATCTGTATGAAACATCTGATTTCTTAAGTTTAATGCAAATTAGCCAAGCTAGATTTTATTTTTATATCCTCCCAGATGCTGCTGCAATGACAACACAACACAAAATCAATACTTGTCCGAAGTTAATACAGTGATTAAATGTCTCTATTTTTATTTTGCTGTACATTGGTCTTCTTGTAATCTTGATTTAGTGCCATCTTGAAACACAGATAAACAGAAGAATAAGATAACTATTGCTGTTCCACATTGGTCATTAATCTTAAGACTTCGTGTTTTCCAGATTTTAATCAAATTTCTAACAACCAATGGGTTTTATAGATTACTTTGACCAATAATATATAGCATAAGCTTAAACACAGGTGCTCTGCCGTTGTCAGCATGGCAGGTTTAAAGATAGCCCCAGCTGAACGCAGGTGGGACAAATGTTTTTTCAGAGGAATTAAATGAGTTGTGTGCTTTATACCATGCATTTTTGTTAGCAATTACTATGGGATGTCAAATAACTTTCATAGCGATTTAGGACTACAAATTGCTCCTTAGTAATACAAAAGCCAAAAACAATGCAGACAAATCTAGATCTGTATGATTTTTTACATTTTTGAATCACATAGAAAATGCGTAACAAATTACCATTTAACTCATCCAGTGAAAGTCATTAAAACTGAAATTCAGGTGCTATGAGGGGATTAAGGCTTTGGAGCAAAATTTAATTACATTGAAAATCACGATATTGATATTGTCGTTATCGCGACATTGAATGATTTTTACTGATTTTGCTGATATCGCAATATCAAATTTTACAGCGATATTATGGATTTTTGTTATTGAAATAAACAGATATTGTTTCTTTCTCACCAATACGACATAAGTAAATTTTGCTCAAAGTATGTATCATCCAAGAATCACAAAATCATTTTTAAAGTTATAGATTATTATGTCCAATTTTATAATGGGTGTCTGGCAGCTCTTCTGTGTGATTTAATAGCTCCAAAATCTATTATTTTTGTCCCACAGTTATTATTTAACTTAATCTATAGATAAATATGATCACTAACTTTTTCAATATGTAAGTCACCAACTTATCCTTACTTGGTTATTGTATACAGAGGACTGAAAATGAATTTATCTCAATATACTTAGAAATATTTATAGCTTTGTAAAAAAAAAAAAAAAAAAACATTTTAGGGGGTTGAGTAAAGTGAGAATCTGACAGTTGAATTCTCAAACAGCGGATTCCCATAACAAATCCACAACAATTTTAAAGTCGCGACCACAACAATATTCCCATAATTAAGTCACGACTGCAACAGTAGCAGTCTATTGCAACTGTCTTCAGCTGGTGAATTCACAGGGCAAAATTTACTAAGGCGGATTTAGTCCACCCAAAGTAAATTTCTGACCGCACGTGCGGTATTTTTACTGTACGTGCGGTATTCTGATCGATTTGCGATCGCAAATCACTCGGAATACCGCACGTGCGGTCAGAAATTTACTTCCGCAGATCGTTTCGCCCTTAGTAAATTTCGCCCACATTGTATGCAACAATTAGTTATTCACTTAAGTCTGAATTGTTGCGTATAGGTGTGCATTCACCAGATAAAGACAGTCGCAATAGGCTGCTACTGTTGCAGTCGTGACTTTATAATGAGAATATTGTCGCAGTCATGACTTTATTATGAGAAAATTGTCGCAATCTTAACATTAACAAAATTGTTGAGACTTTACAATGGGGAAATTGTTGCGGATTTGCTATGGGAATCCGCTGTTTGTGAATTCGACAGTCGAATTCGCACCTTAGTGAATAACCCCCTTGGACTTTAGACAATAACCCTCTAAGGGGGGTATTCACAATTGTGCGAAGTGAGCTCCGAAGCCTTAGGCTCACTTCACACAGACTGAAAAGCGCTTACTGATGTCCTGCACGCGGACATTAGCGAGCGCATTAAAGGGATTCCAGTCTCGGCGATGCAACTCTTTTAGTCTCGCTGAGACTGGAATTCCTTTAATGCGCTTGCTGATGTCCGCATGCAGGACATCAGTGGGTGCATATCAGTCTGTGCGAAGTGAGCCGAAGGCTTTGGAGCTCACTTCGCACAATCATGAATACCCCCCTAAAAGTTTTACTTGTGATATACAGGCTATGTAATGTTTAGATAGTGTCAAAGCTGTTTTTTTTTTTCTTGAAAAGACATTCTTCCATCTTTTTTTTGATACAAGGTGATACAATGTCAATGGAAACCTTGAAACAATCTTCAAATTAATATTTTAAATAGGGCACCCAGTGTTTTCGATGTGATGACCCTTCATTCAAATGATGTAGTTAGTATAAGAGAAATCCCAGAATGAAATGCTTAGATTTATTCTTCTCTTCCACATTCCTTTCTAAATACACATAATGAACTTTTACTTCTCCTCTGTTTCTCTTGCAATGTGCAAGGATATATCAGCTGATTAAAAAATCCCTTATTACATTATGGGGGAAATGTATCGAGTGACATTATCGTAATGGTAAAAATATATACGCTAAGAAATAACAGCTATTTACCATTAAAGGTGCGCCTGATTATAACTTCAATTTTTGTGTAAAAATTGTAGCAATATACGTCCTTTTTTTACACTAATTATTGGTTTGTGTAAAAAATATTAGCAATTTCCATTTGTGTCCAGATATTAGCAAAATGTTAGCAATTCCCGTGCACAAATAGTAATTACTAACATTTGGACACAAATGGAAATTGCTAATATTTTTTTTTTTTTACACAAACCAGTCATTAGTGTAAAAAAGGGACGCAAAATAGGAATCACTAACATTTTATTAACAAATGTGTACCTGGTTCTCTAACGTCAGTGCTCAGGCAGGCGTTCATTTTACTTCTTATAACAGGTCTTAAAATCCTTCTAACCTTCATAAATCAGTTGCACCTGATCTTAAACACTGATTTTCACAAAAATAAAAAGATAGGCGCAGCTGGTGCAAAATAGACGCAAATTGAATGAACATTTTTTTTTTTTTAATTGCAAATAAATGGTCGCAAAGTACTTTGCATCTATTTTTTACATTAACACCACTTGATACATTTCTATGTGTTGATATACTAACCATCAAAGAATTTATTGGGTAATGGATGATATTTATTAGGAATTAAGCAGAAGAACGCATATTGCAAGGGGGAGAAATGGGTATAGAGATGTCTTGAAGAAGAATGATAAGAATAAGGATCTATGACAGAACTCTATGGATATTTATCAAGGTCTGTCAGAATGTTCTGTATGTAAGTGCAGCTTTAAGAGACAAAATAATAATTAGCTTTGAGCCCAAAATGGGTAACCATAGAGTAACTGTGCAATTACAATCAATGAGGATCCCACTGGCAGCACAGGGAAACGAATAGCTGCTGTCATTAATAACCAGTAGTGCAGGGACTGCTGGGAGTTGTAGTTCCCACTAAAATTGCAGAGAGTTACTGGTTATCTGCAAGGGTTAACTCATTGTAGCTGTCATCTTTAACAACCAGTTATGCAAGGGCTGCTGGGAGTTGTAGTTCCCACTAAAATTGGTGTCAGCAGGGAGTTACTGATTATAACTTTTACTAAGGCTGGCTTACCAGCGGGGAGCAACAGTTCCAAACTTTGGGAGCAAGCTGAAGATCCCAGGAGGCAGCAGGGAGTCGCTTACAGTACAGACTCAGGAAAATGCTGAAAACAGGGTCAGACTAGAAAGGATCAATAACCAGAGAGTCAAAAAGGAACCGAAGGCGGAGGTACCGACAGGGAGGAGACAAAAATGGGTAGACATATAACAAAAGCCTAAAGTCCAAAGTACCTGAAAATTCAATACTTCCCAATTAGCAAACGCTACCTGTGAGCTGATTGGCTATGGGGAGGTTTGGGATAGTTAACCCCTTCCAAGATTTTACTAGCGAGCCCTGACAAGGTCATTTCAACCTACAGTACCCCCAATATGCATATCTGTCTAAGTAGCCCTGCTCAAAGAATATTTTCCTATATTTACCTTACTTCTAAATCTGTTCCATAGTGCAGACATGGAACAGATGTGTGTACGGTATACAGAGTATTAGCTAAAAACAGCAATTCCTTTACGAAAATAAAACTTATGCACTAAACACAGGATCACTGGTAAATGTATGTACCCAGTCGTAGAAAACAGTGCTTAATAATGTCAAACATGTCATTAATTTAATATCCAGCTAGAAGCAAGTGTACAGTATGTATGATTGATTCATGACAATAAACAGACACAAACACATAGCATTTAGCTGTTCAGTTTGTTTTATTTCTATGGCTGTAAATTCTGTCAACAGGTTAGCACATTCATTTTAAACATTATTGTTAACAAACTGAATTGCTTGATAGAGTGTTGCTCCATTAGAGCAGAGCCTCAGGGGCAATCTTAGTAAGTAAACAAAGACCTTGTTCAAAAGACAAGTAAAGCAGAAAGTGGTTTATGTGAAGGAAAAATATACACTTCCCTGTAGACATGCATACCACCATGTCCTAAAACTGAATCCAAAGAATACGATCCTATTAATCTGTGGCCCTCATACCATAAGAAAATTTTTGAGGGTGGGCTTGGTATATTTTTTAGTAATGCGAACAAACATTGTCTTCCTCTCGTTTCATAAATGACCTAATTAATTATTAAAGCAAATAAAAAATGAGGCTGTTTATTTTTGTTCTGTTCATAGTTTCTTAAACAGAGTTAATTATTTCAAAAAGACTTGGTATAGGGGAACTGTTGATGTTGTATGTGTAGCACTAAATAAGGTCCTCTCTGCCTCTCAGGGTTGCAAGAGTGACTGACAGGTAATGTTAGAACATTTCCCCTTTCCAGTGGTTTTTACTAATTGTTCGGTTGGTACCTTCTTTTAAAAGGTTTCTCTACCCTAACTTACCTATGTGATATCTACATTTTAACTTCCTCATTCACATCTTATGCAGTTTGCCCATTTGGCCCATGGCACCTCCTTTTGGGCCCCAAAGACCTTGATATCTTTCACTTGGGGGAAATCACTTGGTTTTCAAACTTCCAGCTTTACTAAGGGTAAGCAAATTATTCTTTCCCCCTGCTCCTTTTGCAGTCATTAGGACCCCCTTTCAACTTTGCCTCCTGAGTCAGTTTTTTTACCGATGGCTTTGCACCTATTTCACCAGATGTTGGGTTGACAACTGCTCAATCATTGGTCTTCCTTGGTACATCTTCTTCCATCACTTATCTGCATGTACAAGGCTGTCTTAGAACAATATACAGTTTTAACCATTAAGTCCATTCACCCTGTCTAAGCAGTACTTGGAGTAAGGATCACACCTATGTCATAAAGTACTTCAGACTTAAATTAAACCTGAAGTATGCAGCTATTACAAAAACTTTTCATCAGAATTTACAGACATGGGGCCCTTTTCCCTGCTTTATGTTTACTTATTACATAACCTAATAAAATAATAGCACTTTCTCTAAATTGTTCATTCATTTTGAAGTTTCCTTTTATAGCACCAACATACCCATTATGCTTAGCATACTGACCACTTAGAGGTTTTTAAATTTATTTAGATACACATTACTTCTTTTAGTGGACCTCCACCAGATTTAAAAACTAGTATATATATGAATCTTTCATGTAAACATATTCACTATGACTAAGTGCAAACTAGCGTGAAATGCAGTAGTGTTACATGGTTTACTAATATTGAAGCTTTTGAAGTACAGAAATAAAAGAAGCATTTTTATCCAGCTGGAGGTGCCAGAGCATTTTTTCCTAATTAATATTTGGATATTGGAGTCTATCTTGTTTGTCCAGTGCACACAGCTACACTTTGGGTTTGATTATAACTAAAGGTGATGGAGCTGTTTTTGATCTGTATGTTTAAGCTATGTATACCAGAGAGACTGTATTGTTGTTTTTATCATATGTGCCTTACTATTTTTAAATTGAGATAAACTATTTAGGATTTTGTCAGGTCTGAGCCATTCCCAGTCTTAGGATAATTTGGCTGAAATATATTTAAACTCGGAAAAAACGCTCTGGGTTCTCTCGAGAGTTTTTTCGAGATCGAGTTTTTTTATCTTGATTTTTTAAATTTTTTCAATGGAAAGGAAGCCATACTTTACATTAGGAGCATGGCTACCTTTTCATCAAAAATTTTGAAAAATCGAGATTGAAAAACTTGATCTCGAATGCGAGATTATACTCGGCAAACTTAATAAATTTCACCCTTCTCCAACCCCAACTTAACATTCTGACATTGTAGTTATCATCTCATCACACAATCAAGAGATATTTCCAACTGCTACAGTCTTGAAACAATAGATGTTACTTTACTATTACATCTTCTAGAAAGAAGGTCTCAAAAATGAGAAAAGAGTAAGTTCCAGAAATCTCAGATCTCCACTGGATTTTGTTTTACAGATGGAGGAAAACACATACTCACAGGAAAAGTCTTTTCTTCTGGAATTTTGTTTAATATTAATATTGATGTGGTTATGCCAAGAAGTGGAAATACTGGAATCTATGTTTCTGCCCATTCAAATCTTCATGTCTTTTATAAATGATTCACTTCTATATTATATATATTTTATTTTCTTATTTAATTGGCACCTGTAGCCAAATGAACTGTCTCTTTATCCTACTGCACTTGTTACCCTCCTATATGTTTATGTAAGTCTTCCTCCTACTTAGATTGTAAGCTGTATGGGGCAGGGACCTCTATCTTCTTGTTTCAATCATCGTCTGGCACTTAGAGTGATGTATTTTCTTGATTATATGCTTGTATTTTACTTCACTTGTTCATTGTTCTGCACTTTACCCTTGTCTGTATTATTACTGGATTGTACAGTGCTGCGTAACCTTGTGGCATTTTATAAATAAAAATATACATTCATACATACATACTTACAAGTTTACAGTGACACATCTTTGTTTGCATGTGTTTATATACTTTTTTTTAATGTAAGTCTATTTTGTTTTAAAGGATATTTCTATCCTAAAGGTCTTACACCTGTTGATATTTTATGACCAATGTATGTTTATTTACTCAAAATCTAGTGACATTCCACTACAGGTAGCTTCAACCAAAATTCAATAAACAGAAATCATTCTGAATGTGGAAGCAGGTTGAAGCCACAAGAATATAACAAATTATTATTAGATTTGGGATGTTGTTATGGCAATTGCATTGATTTTTTTTTTCTACTGTAGAGAAAAAGCATGTACTTACATGTATCAAAAAAGGTAGAGATAGAAAGAAATGTGAATAAGTGTAAAGGTAGAACATACAATAAAGCACATAATATAAATTGTATATATCATTAAGATACACATGGTCAGAATGGCATCTATTTATCCTGGCAATTGTTTTGTACTGTCTTTAAAACAAAATGTTTGAAGGGCTTTGTCTTGGTTACAGCATTACCCCGGAATTCATGAAAAAATGACAGATCATTGTGTAGTCAATGCTGATATCTGTCAGACATTTACTGCAGTAGGCAACTACAGTGCATCCCGATGGAGCTCATGTTATAATTAGACTTGAAGTGAAACATGTGTTTCATTTTTCCACCCTGCTTGTGCTCTAGGTGAAAGGTTACAGACTGATTCCCTTTTCTGCTAAAACATATTAAATATGATATTTGAGGTTTGCCGCTTCAGTCTTCTCAGGAGATTCCTCCTTTTAACAACCTTCAATTTGACAGATAAAGCACAAGATAGTAATCATTACTGAGATGGATTTTCTAGCACTACTGGACATCACTTCTAAAAATCAATATTCATTTGATAGTAACAGGGTGATTAAATGATGGTTATACTTCGGTTCATGTTGAGTTGATTTTTTTTATTTTTTTTTTATTTTGATTTACAGATACCTACTGTTTAATAGTTCATAAATAAACACAGTTTTTAGAATATCCTGTTTTATTCACTTATAAAAAAGGTTTTTTGCCAGTATTTTTACTAGGAATCTTGGAAGTGCGCTAAATAAACAGAAATAAAACAATAAAATGTAAGCACACTAGCCTTGCAATGCATTAAATAAAGTTACTACCAAAGCCAATGTTATAAAGCTAAATAGGCTTTTGTATGGTGTCCAATGTATAGCATAACTAAACCTTTAAATGCAAAGTACGTTCATTTCTCCATTGACAAAAGGGATAAAGGGTCACATTATTTATTGATTTACAGCATGTTAAAGATGGCAGTATTCTAAAAATTTCTAAGGTTTTGAATTATTGATGATATCGAATAACGACACACTTCTTTCCCTCTGGGTCTCCAAATTAGAAGATAGCTTAGACTTGCCAAGTACTTAGCAGGTGGAGTTATAATCAGAATAAAACAGACACAGACTCGGTCAGTTTCTCAGATTAATGACTCGATTTATTACAGAAATCAGAAGGTTTATATAGTACTTTGGGAACAGGACTTGTATAACACAGCTTATCTTATTTACTCTACCTGAGAGGGGGTAGCTGGGTCACCTTACCCCTCGCTCTCTTACCTAGTTTATTTAAGCTAAATCAACATAGATACGTAAGGACATGTGAGTACATCTGAAGCAACATATCGTTTTGAGCCAGACCCCATGATTCAGCAGATCTATTAGAGGGTCAGTCCATTAACCATTAGTGTCCATTTGAGTGTCCATATCATATGGAATTAATGTCATATTCATTTCCATATCATTGATTATTTGTTTTGCTTCATTATTGACCGTCAACAACCATAAAATCAGTGAATCTATGGATAATTTTTTTATTTATAGTTATTTTCCATTACTTAAGATTCCATCAAGGCCATGTACTATTGGACTTTTACAATTATAATGTTATAGGACAGCTATAAACAAATATTATTAGAAAGATGTTTTGCAAAACTGTAAGACAAATCATTTGTGAGAAGTAAAAAGTTCATAACTGCACTTTCCCCACTGTTAATAACTAGTTATGTGAGGATGGAAATGTTCTGACAGCACTTAGAGCTGATTGATTACAATTTTAGGTAATGTGACCATTGGGATAGGAGTGTGTTCTCATACTGGAAGAGTGAAGATGGAAGAACCAGCAATTCTACCAACTGGAATTGGGGACTACCATTATGCCTGGATGTGATGCAGGCTCTCGCTCGTTAGAGGAGAGGCTCTCAACTCCTATTGAGCAGTCATGTCTGGCAGAAGCAGGTGAGCTTGGTTGCCTATATACATTTAGACACTTCTATCCAAACACAGCTTTGTCTTGTGTTTGTTTGCAAACAGAAGCAGCTTATGCTCCAGTACACAGTATTGGCAATTCTAACTCCTTCATGTTGGCAGCAGGGACATACCCAACAATGCTCTATTAGTTTTGGTAAAAGAATATATTTATACAAATGTTTGTGATCCTCCTATATCACAACAGGTACTATACCAACAGTGCTACTCTTTAACTCAGCATCAGATAAACCCCTTTCCAACCAGAACACCACTGAAATTTAAACAAGAGCGAAAATGCAAATTCACAAGCAAAATTGAATGCTTCAAAAACTGCAGAAATAAGACATGAATACCAGTTGAAAACTGTCTCTAAAACATACTAAAATGTATTTGGAGGGTGGTTGGGACCTTTAAAGGGTGCCATAAAATCTGTCATTTCAATGTTTTATCCAAACACAGAATTTCGGGAAAATAAGAACACTTATGGACAGCTAATTTGATGGTTGTCACAGATGTCACAAATTCAAGCCAAAGTCTTCAAAGAATGGCTGCCACAAAGAACTTCAGTCTGATTCAGTGCTTCCCAATGTTATTTTCATATCTCTTGATTTGTCAATTCTCCTGATTTATACCGGACCAAAATAAAATCAATATCAGTAAAGATTGATGAATAAATGTCAATCATTTGAAACTGGCACATTTGTAGTGTTGTATGAGGTTCCCTTTCCATTGCAGATTGATATCTATGTTTTTTCAACTAATCCAATTGTGGGAAACTAATCCAACTGTGGGTAAGTGACAGGACCAACTCCATAAGGAATAATGAGTTTTTCGGCAGCCTAATGCAGGTGATCAGTATTGGTTAAAAAAAAAAAAAATTGAATGAACAGCTTTATAAATAAGCGAAAACTGCTATCAATATATTACTGCTGTTTCAATAGCATTAAATAGTTGAAAAACTTTTCAGCTTTTATAAATATCCTGCCAAGTTATAAAATAACATAGATGTATGTGTCAGTTTCTAATAACAATGTGTGTGTGAGTCTGAGTTACAATGCAGGTGTCTGAAAAATAAACAGAATACACTACCAGTCCTGGAACAGAATCAAATCCACAAGACTATATGAGGATTAGGATATATGTAGACAGATGCATGGGCAAAATTTATTAAAATCGGTAAATTACCGATATCGATATTTCAGCCATTCTGCTATTGAAATCAATGGTTCGGCTGAAATTCGATATCGCGATATCGGTAAAATTCCGATATCGCAATATCGGTCATGTCGATATCGCGATATCAGTAAAAACAAGTTTGATATTGCGATATCTATGCTATCGCTTTTAATAAATTTCGCCCCAAAATTAGACAAATAAAATTGACAAGTAAGTCACAGTATATTTAAATGTAAAGGGCAAAATTTATTGCGCCCTCTGTCTCTCTGAGTTTACAGAGTGAAATCTTCTAAGATTTTTTGAGATTGAGTTTTTTATCTTGATTTTTAAATTTTTTTCCGATGGAAAGGTAGCCACACTTTACATTAGTAGCATTGCTACCTTTCCATCGAACATTTTGAAGAATCAAGATTGAAAAACTTAATCTCTAAAAAAATATTGGGAGAACAATGTGAGATTTCTCTCAGTAAGCTCAGAAAGACCCAGAGCGGTCTTTCCAAGTTTAGTAAATTTCTTTAAAGTGTTGATGGTAACAATGAGTACCAAGACTTACAAACAAAAGTAAACAGAAAAGAGCTGTGTCTGAGAAAGGGCAGACAGATGTAAAAACGTAAAGAGATTATTCTGCACTTTTGTTTTTACTCTACACTCCCTTTAAATCATGTGATTGAAAGTAATATGAAACTATAGTTAAGGGTTATTATATGTATTTATTTATTTAGCTGGCACAGCTTAGTGGTAAACAAAATATGTGGAATAGGTTCAAAGAAACCCTGAAAGTAAGGGAAATAATTTACCTTTCTTGCTCATTTAGCAACAAGAATTAAGTAATTTGTGTTCTCTGTAGGGTGATGCGGTCAAATACTATGTTATTGCTCCTTTACTACTCAAAGTAGGTAGACATATTTCCTTAAATACTTAAAATATTATGATGCTGTTTCTGCATTATAATGACTTCTTTCTGCAAACAAAATAGCAGTTAGATCTTGATAATGCACAACAGGGTATAATGATAAACTCCTAATTATAGAAGTGTATGAAAAAAGTTGAACATTATTTAAAACAAAAACAACATATTCCCTCCCCACCTGGAGGGTAAAGCACGATTCCTTTCACCATATGCCATATCTTTCCCTCTGAAATACATTTCCTAATGTCATTATGCAGTTGTTTTACTTATTAACATTAAAGTCTTAAGATCTCAGCTTTGTGAAGTTTATATCAATGTGTTTTTTTTTCCAGAAAGCTGTCATTTAATGTCATTAAATGAGCATTAAGTTCTGAGAGAGGTTTATACATACCAGCCCTTTCAATGGTATAAATATCTTTTTCACATAGTTCAGTGTCTTCCCAAATATATTCCCATCCTTTGTGAATGTTATCAATACCTTAAAAGTAATTCCTAGTTTTTGTCACATGCTACAATGATCTTATTTCTTTGGATTTCAGAGGAATTAGAGCTACATAAGACATTTTAAAAAATGACTACACCAATAAGGAGGAGGCACTTGTTATGTTATTGAACTATTTTCAGAACAGCTGAATACACAGTTAACCATTACTTTATTCACATCATCTCACCCATACAAGCAAACACCTTTCCCAACCAGGAGAATAATAAAAGATCATTACATCGTAAATTTAAGGTTATCTAAATATGATTATCCATTACACTGAGTGCCGAAAAGGTGACGTTACTCACCAGCATTGGGGGAGGAGTGCTCCTTAGTGAAGCGTGTGCTCCTTCAGTGTAGGCTGCAGATCCAACCTAAAAACTATCAGGTCAGGTCCACGGCATGCACTGAAGGAGCGCTCGCTTGCTGGGAGGAATCAAGGATAGCAGCAGTGGTGACAGCACACATTCCATAGGTTTGCCATCTCTAGGTTAGGGTATCTTTGGAGGTGGTCAAAGAGATTTTAAAAAGGGTTTTTTTTCCCTTCCCATGACCTCATTAGACCCTTACGGGACATTATTTGTCTAATAGCCTCAAGCTGTAGCAAAAGAGCTTGTGAGGTAATTTTGGAGGTGTGCATAGGCAGCTGTCAGAGGTATAGGAAGATACATCCTAAGGACATCTTTTAATCTAGAAAGACCTATTTATAGCCAGTGAGCTAATTGAGCCAAATACATTTTTGAAGTAAGTTATTGAAAATAGCAAAGTCATTTCTGAGTCAAAAGACACAAACTAGAGTAGATACAACTTACGACATTGAATAGTTAAGGCAAACCACAAAACAAAAAATATCAGGGTAGTCTTTTCTAATGCACTATTAGCATGGCTAGCATTGCAGACATACTGTATAAAGTAACAATTTGTGTCTGTTTTAGCTGACAGCTTTTGTTCTTCTTTTACTGGATTTCATGAATTATCATGGGACAACCTGCAGTCTTTGAAAATCTGATGGAAAATGTACTTGCTGACCTGTCCCCATGTGATTGCATAGTTTATTTTCATGCTATCATTGTGTTTATGTTCATCTGGGAAAAACTTTAAGAAAGGTCATTATAGAAGATACATAGATACATTATCAGTAGATGGTGTTAAGAATGGGTCAAATGTATATGTTTATATAATTATATAATTGTAAATCTGATGTTCAATGGGTATTTTACAAAGTATAAAATTAATTTAGGGGCTTCTCTGACTACCTCTTTTTCTGAAGTTAAAATTACTTTTTCACCATGTTTTAGTATTTTTTTAATTCATTTGTGTCCTTAAAATCTGAACATAAACTATTTCAGAAAAAGGTCTGAATGCATGCAGACTGCATTGTCTGTTATAAATGCATAATTATCCATGTAACATAACAAAAAACTCATAACATGATCACGGTTCCTTCAAGCACAAAATATTTTTTGTAACATTATTTTCTTGAATAAAACAGATGTTAAGAAAATGGAATTAGATTAACAACATAATACAGTAGTTGGAGGACAGAAGGCCGCAGTAGATTAAGCAGTTTCTAAATTATTTCTCTAAATCAAAAGGGGTCCTGATGGATGGGGACCCCTGTGTTAGAGTCAACCAAATATTCCTGTGTCTCTATTTATGGCATTAATTGAAGAATAATAATAATGGAAACAGGTGAACTGAAAAACCACTACTCAAAACTTTTATTCACCATATCATGTTACAGGCTTGGTGACCCTTTTTCAAGTGAAAAAAAGTCAACTTTTTTTGTAGTTAAACTATGGGTTTTTAGGACCACCAGTTTCCATTTTTCCTAATATTTCTCTACATAACCATTCTGAAACTTGGTTATTTATTCACTTTTCAAAATGGCATTCAAATTCATTGAAATATAGGGGATATGTATACCTGTGTTGCTATATTTTTCTGATGTCTATAAAGTGCTGTTGGATGCTATGCTCCACAAGAATAAACCTGGATCTGTTGTTTTCATTACTTTAAAATTTGAATTGTATAGATGTGTCACTTTTGCGACCATTTGCCACTTCCCCGGTTTTGCTTATTCAGAAAAGATTTTTTTTTTCTGCAATGTGTGCATCAGATTGAGAATTCCCACAAGGCATTTGCTAAATTTACTTTGTCAGATGATAGTGGAAAATTAGGGGGCTTAAGGCACGGTTTTTGTTACTAATCTGGCAACATATAACAAAGTGTCAACATGAATTAGGAATTTCTACCACTGAAATGAATATAAAAAAATAATGGGCAAATATCTGATAACAATACTGAAGACAATACTATGCTATCAACATTGAAAGATGGAAATAGAGTATCAGTGTTGAAGGATGAATGTGGCATTGCCACTATTTAATAGTATATCAAAATAATGTAAAAAAGAACCACGCACAGGCAGCTGTGCTGCCACCCTTTATTGGGTGAAGGTAAAAGACAACATGTTTTGGGTCTTACGCCCTCTGTAAAAGGAGTAAGACCCAAAACCTATGTGTGGTTCTTCTTTTCTATTATTTTGATATATGTTTGGGAGACTGCATGGTGCTCTAAAGAGGAACCCGCACTTTAATTATTACATCACCCATCCTGTACAATATACTATTTAGAATTAGCCATGACATGTTTCAGGCCACACACACCCTTTATCAAATATGCACATCTGATAAAGGGTGTGTGGCCCGAAACATGTCATGGCTACTATTAAATTGTGGCAATGCCACATTCATCCTGAGTACTCTATTTACTTCTTTCAATATGGCGTTTCATGTGCTGGACAGAACACACAGAGAAAAAGTGTTTTTGTTCCAAGCTGGTTGCTGGCACCACCGCTATACTCTACTAAACCACTAAACTGTCAACAATAACGGCAACCAAAATCAAACAAATTGGTGACATTATTCTTTATTCTATTAATACAGGTACATTGCTAATATGTTGCCGATGTAGAGATATTACATTATTTCAGCATACATTTGTTACAATATGCCACTGCTCTTATTTTCCTGACCATGCATAGAAATCATTATGTAACTATTTGCCACATCACATTTGAAATAAACAGAGTTGTCTCAGCTTTAGAATGGGCCAATCGTCATGAAGTGTAGCTAAGATGCTCAATATAAAATAAAAGTTAATTGGAGTTGTTGTGGTATGTCAGCTGATTGCAGGAGTTATATGCCAGCTTACTCTTCTATATATAAACAGTGGCCCAACTGAATAAAGCTGTCCAGGATGTAACCCATTTTCTGTCCTGCAATCATTATATATATATTTATTTATTTCATTTAACAAATGTTGCAAATTATGTTTGGTTTAATCATTGTTTAGTGCAAAACTCCAACTGTCAAACTCCAGCACTGTATTTTGAATTATAGAACATTGGCATACAGAATTGACTTTCACATTGCAAAGAAAACAGAAATGTGCAAAAAAAAAGTGCAAAAATAACTGCAAAATAGATTTTTTTCCCAACCTACTCCTTAAACTGTGCTTGTTAAGTTTGACAAGGATTAAGTAAATCATTTTAGACAGTGTGCAGAATTGATTACCAACACTTGCTGAGTAGCAGCATGTGTTTATTCATAATCCGCACAGTTTAGCTACCCAGCATTCCACTACAGATTGTTAAACCTTGCGGTAGGCCGTTGATGTGTAGAATGGTATGATCAACTGAAAGCTAATAAATTTGTTTTGACAAGACATTTGGTGGATGCTGATCCTTTCTCCACAACAAAAAGCTATAACATTACCAGCATCTGTCAGCATCATCTCATGCTACATTTAATCAGTTCTCAAGTACATGCAAGCATATTATAAGGGTAATAGATTTTTCTAATTGTCTTCTGTAAATTATATAAAGGACCTTTACTGTTATTAATTTTTTCTATCACTCATCACAAGAGGCAATTGTGCGAGAAACTAGGTTGTGTAGATTAGGTTCGACGGGAGCCCTTGGTGATTAAATTTAATATATAAACAGATTTTTTTCTGTTCTTAACAGTCGAGAAAGCAACCCAGATTTTCGATATTCTGTTTTTAAAATGGGAAGCAGCCAATGTCCAAAATAATTGCCATTTAATGTTTTAAAATTTTATAGATATGTATGCATTAGATAAAAATATTCTGTAAATTATTACATTTTGTTAGGGAGGTAGACTTTAGCAGTCCTTGTAGATACAAAAATAGCTTTGTAGCTGTATTGTCATTGATTCTATAAATATATTTGTAAATATTTGGAATCTGAAGATCATCTTGAAACTAGAAACTGGTTCATGGGGAGCATCAAAAGAGGCATAGATGCACATGATGAGAACATAATTATACCACTTTACAAATCACTTTTTATACCACACATGGAATACTGTGTGCAGTTTTGGATACCAGTGCACAAGAAAGATGTTGAGTTTGAACAGGTTCAAAGGCGTTTTCTAAAGTAATTAAAGGAATGAACAATATACAGTACCAATAAATATTATCAAAACTGGGCTTGTTTAGTCTAGAAAAAAAATTAAAGGGTGACCTAATAACTATGTATAAATATATTAGAGGTCAGTACAAAGATCTGTCTCACAATCTATTTATACCAAGAACTGTAAGTATAACAAGGGGGCATCCTCTATGTTTATAGGAAAGAAAATTTCTGCATCAACATAGAAGGGGTTTTTATTGTAAGAACAGAGAGGTTATGGAATGCTCCGTCTGGAGATGTTGTCGTGATTGATTCCATTACAGAGTTCAAAAGGGGTTTGGTTCTTTTCCTTCAGTCTAAGAGCATTACAAGTTATGGGTAATAGATAACTGAAGGTGGGATCTTGATCCAGAGAATTATTCTGATCCTTCAGTTTAAGAACATTACAAGTTATGGGTACTGGATAACTGAAGGTGGGATCTTGATCCAGGGAATTATTCTGATTGAAATATTTGGAGTTGGGAAGGATTTTTTCCCCTAATATGAGGATAATTGGCTCTTGCTTCATGGTTTTTTTGCCTTCCTCTGGATCAACATTGCAACAATGAAGGAAAATAGGCTGATCTGGATGGACTTGTATCTTTTTTCAGCCTTAAAATCTATGCTGGAGGGTTTGTTTGTTTTAGCGCTGCTCTATCCCAATGAGTGCAAAATA
>WMED01002265.1:0-24740 GCA_019650415.1 Pipa parva
TAGTGTAGTATAGTAATGCTTTACATTAGTGTAGTATAGTAATGCTTTACATTAGTGTAGGATAGTAATGCTTTACATTAGGGTAGTATAGTAATGCTTTACATTAGTGTAGTATAGTAATGCTTTACATTAGCGTAGGATAGTAATACTTTACATTAGGGTAGTATAGTAATACTTTACATTAACGTAGGATAGTAATACTTTACATTAGTGTTGTATAGTAATACTTTACATTAGTGTAGTATAGTAATGCTTTACATTAGTGTAATATGGCTACCTTTCCATGGAAATATTCAATGGAAAAAGTATTGATGGAAACGAACCTCGTGATACTTACCACAAGAAACTTATGGGTGTTCATCCGATTAAACTTGGAAAAGCCGAAACGGGCTTTTCTTAGTTTCATAAATTTCGCTCTCCAGTTCTCCATTTCTTTTTTGCTTGTGAAGAGTTAGTATGATGTCTAATGTTCCCTCAACCCCTGCCCTCCAACTGATTCATATAAATTAAGTACACACCAGGTGGCTTGTAACTGGTTCTTAGGAATGTTAAATCTTTATGAATCAGCAGGGAACAACAGGTTTCCTTTTGGATGGTTTGAACAACTGGTTTGGGAGAAGGGTGAAGGAGGTTGGTTTCCTGTTTACACAGAACACGGCTCACACAATGCTGGGATATACTAAATAGTCAGTGGTTACACAGACAGAGAGAATTTAAAGGAGATAAAAAGCCTTTGAGAGTGACTATAGGGCTACAGTTTCTAATGCTTTTTCTTTTTTACTGTTTGTTTTAATTTTATTTTAAAAAACCCTCTTCCCGTCTACTGTCTTCTATTTACTTATCTTCTGCTTTTGAAAGCTGGAAAAATTCTTCAGTGCCCATAGGCTCAGATGTAAGAGTATCTCTTTCCTAGGCATAAGCGCAGGTGGGGAATCATAGCGCAATAAAGTCTAATTAAGTAGTATTTTTAATTTTCAAATAATGAACATGACATATGTGATTTCACTTTGCATGAACTCATGAGTCACACAGATAAATCACTGCAGTTCACTACATAATTTAGCCAGTGAATATTTTCACAAAGGGACATGGCCAGTTAGTGGGTGTGGCCTAAGCTGCCAAACATTTTGTACCTATAGATTTTTGAGATATAAATTAGGCACTGCATTTGCCTCACCTATTGTAAGGAGTTATACTTACCGGCGTTCGTTCCAGCGGCATTCCACTCATGAGTGTGCATGTCCGCCGCAGTCATGCGTTGATGACATAAATACAGTCGTGGTCACGTGATCTGGATGCAGCTATGTCTCAGGGGCATGCACCTGATGTGAGTAGGCGCAGGGGCGCTCCTGCCTCTTAGCTTATATAAGGCTAATTCGCATCAGAGCCGATTATAATAACATTTCTGCTATGTTATTGGGCTCAGTTAAAGTCAAAGTCTCAGTGCCTGTCTCCTTAGTGCTCTCTGTGAATAATCTTTTCAGCCAGTTCCTGAAATCTGCTTCCAGCCTTTCCTAGTAGCCTGTCTCCTGTTACTCTCCAACAGTCTCACCTGTGCTAAGCTGTTCTCCATACGAACCACCACTTAACAGCTACCTTAGGGGCCGCGACCTGGGTACTCTCAGCAGCAAAGCCCATATTCCCTTGAGGGGATCCAAGGTGAAGACCGGGGAGTATCTTAAACTCCGCGCCTTAGGGTCAGTTAGCGCCAAGTGGTTCTTTCTGCTGCCTCCTACTCCACAATTTCTTAGGGTCCAATCATTATACATATGCACTCTGTGTCAGGGCTTCAAATCTTTATATGAAAGATTTCCCTTATAAATGAAAGACAAATGTAAAGAAGGATTAAATTGCATCTATAATCCATGTTCTACTGACATATTACCTTTCAGGAACTGCTTCCTCTGGTGCTCCCCACCCCACTGGCTGCTTTACATATCTTAAACCTAATCCTTTTTGCGAATCTCAATTCTGCGCCGCTGCTACTTACTCCTCGCTCCTTAGTCACAGTTTCGGAAGGGGTAGGTTTTCTCTCCATAAATTAGAAATCATCAATATGAAAACTGCAACTTAATAAAGAGAAAGTAGATCCAATTCATCCAATGAGAATGTTAGCAGTAAGGGAGCACAGAGGTAGGTAGCATTGATATAAAGAGATCCAGATAAACCCCTTCAATGTGGGAGGAGGTAAAGGTGGAAGAAATCTCATTGGAGAACATTTCCATTATGGATAACAGAAACCTGGGACAATAAGGTATTTTTCCTATTTTTTTCAAAAGCCGGACGAAAGAAGGGAAAAGTAGATAAAAACAAAGTCGTTTCTGTGAAGTAACTTAATAAATTAAAAATTGCAAAAGTATGTTAAGACAACTGTTTATTTTAGCCCTGGAGACAGAATGAGATCAAGCCGATCCTGTAAATTTATATCCCCTTCAGTGTGAGTTATTAGACATCACAGAGCAAACCAAGATTTGGGTGTATAATTAGATTTACAAAGAATAAAAGTAAAAAAAAAAACAGAAAAGGAAAATAAATGTACAAATCTTTGTCCTCTTGGTCCATATCTTTTATTTTTATATTTTATTTATGGATTTTGATATTTACAGTACTTTAAAAAGATTGATTTTCCCTTAGAGCAAATCGTTATTAAAATTGCAGGTTTTCTCCACAATCCTAAATAGAAACCTTTGACAGAATGAACTACATTATTGTACAGACTGTTTCCAGTCTTCGCATCAACAAAGTGGCTGAAGCATGAAAACTAATTAAAAATAAATCCGGCTGAAGTGAGTGACAGTTGCTCTTTTCGTAGCGTGGAACTTGTTATCTCCATGGAATAAGCGCCCTCTTACATAATGCTGTGAGCTAAAAATAACCGTGAAGAAATGCTCCAGATATGTTTTATATCTGTATGATAGTAAGGATGCCACCTGGGTGCACTTAGGTAAGCTCCAGGGTAATCTAAATGACACGCAGTCTTTCCTGAGATACTTCTTAAATACTACCAAAATAAAGGAAAGGCAATAGTAAATGTAATAGGGGTCACAGCGATAGGGGTTGGTATCAGCCTGTTAACCCCCAGGGGGTGTGACTGTTCTGGAAGGACTACTATCTGCAGTCCTCAGAGGCTGTATCTGGCGCCCCCACTATATTTTGGTAATTGACTGATGGGGCGCAGGGGAGGGGCAGAGCTGCAAGGGAGGAGGTGCTACTGCAAGTTCCGCAGCATGGCTCAATGCTGATAAGTTCCACCACTTAATCCAGATCTGTTTCAAATACTCTAGTCCACATCATTAGAGAACGGTGAGTTGTGGAAAGTGTGTTCCATGCATTACAGAAATTCCAGCTGTGATTCCTAAGCCAATGTATTTAAAATAACTCTTAAGCAACCCAAAAAAGTCAGTTAACCTGAGGTTTAAATCACTTAATTATTTAGAACATTGGGGTATATTCACTAAAACCGAAAACCTCATGATCGCCATTTTGGACAGTTGTCACCATTATTTCTGCAAATGTGGATTGTTTCACTGTTACTATTTATGAAGCTGTTTATGTTAAAGCAGCCATGTGCACAGTAAAAACGAAACAATAAACGGATGCGCTAAATCAACAATGTGTGCGAATGCTTATGTGACTGTATAAGCAAATCAAGTGAAACAAAGTGTAGTTAAAAAATCAATGAAAACTTCCAAAAAGTCCAAAGTCCAAAATCAGAGTCCAAAATAAATCAATGTGATCCTTATATTGCTGCTTCTCTTCGAAAGAGGGACCGCTCTTGTCCCAAAGTTCCAATGTGAATTCAACAAAAAAATCTGTGAAGAAAGCGCAAATAATTGCACTACATAGTGCAATAACCAATATAATGGTTAAAGCACAAGTGCACAGTAAATTTAACAATATACACATGGATACTGATACCTGCTGCTATTGCTGCACTGCTAACAATCCCTACAGTGAGGGTCCACAGGACCCCCACACCTCCCCCCAACATCACACCCCCACCCAGCGCTAATCATCATTAACTGCCATGTAAGCGGTTCACTGATTTAAAACACAATT
Organism: Pipa parva; assembly: GCA_019650415.1. Taxonomy (NCBI): domain Eukaryota; kingdom Metazoa; phylum Chordata; class Amphibia; order Anura; family Pipidae; genus Pipa; species Pipa parva. The sequence goes on from WMED01002265.1 coordinate 4,060, forward strand.
ATTTCCATAGCATTACAGTAACATTAGCGCTATGGAAGTAATTTGCTTAAACTAAATAAAACTCATCTGGTAGGGGTGCCTAGGACCCCCGACATCACCCCCATCCAGTGCTTCATTAATCATTAACTGGCATGTAAGTGGTTAAATGATTTAAAACACAATTATTTCCATAGTGCTACTACAATATTAGCGCTATGGAAATAGTATAAACTATACAAACCAAATCTAGTAGAGGTCCCTGGGACCCCACACCTCTGTAATCTCCTGCAATCCAACTTAATTTATGCAGCCAAAAGGTCAGCACACTGCTTAACCAATAGCAGTCAGGCAGATTTTTTTTCTCGTGTTGTCTGACTTGCAGAACAGAAATAAGATGGGAAGTGAGGAGAGAAAAACATCAGCTCTCAGGAAACCTAATTAAGGGAAACAAATGGCAAGTATTTTTTCTTCCCTAAACATTTTTTTTTTTTTTAACTATTTGTGTCAGCAATTGGCTTAGTATAAAGGAATTTTATATGTATGTGTGCAGTTATATCAGCTCTATAGTGCCCCTTTAAGCATGGCCTCTATGACTGGTTAATAGATATGCCATTTTGTAATTAATTTTCTCTTTCTTTATCTTGGAAAAAAAAATTAAGACCAGTACAAAAGCAGTATAGTGACTGACAATTCTTTCTAGAAATCTGCAACACATACAGTACTTAGATGCAGCACACAATTGAGAAGGACATTACTGTTTGTTGAGTCTTTCTATTACTCAGGTTAAAAAAATCAATCTTTTTCAAACAAAAAGGCTGCAGTTTATTATTCTTTATACAGTTGCATTATTATACACCCCATGCATTATCTGTATACTGTACTGAATTAGGAGCATTCAATTGGTGCATAAAATGTATAGCATATGCTTGAAGCGACTATATAATCTGCAATCACTTCATATATTTCATAGTTTAAAGCATTAAATGTCACTCCCTCGGTAGCAATCACTAAGGACTCATTCTTAGATCTCTAAATATAGCACATTCTGTAGCCAGGAGCTGGATTACCAACACGTTCTCATCTCTGTCTCATGTCATTCTTCATTATTTTATAATTTCCAAGGAAATCTTAGGAATTTAGATGTATTCTTATCCCATGCCAAAAAAAAAAAAAAATTAAATATATTAGAGAACTCACCGCATAAAAAAAATGAAAACTAAATTTTAAAGTGTTAAAGGGACAGTAGAATTTTAAACTACTTTTAATTTATCGAATCAATGCAATTGGGTATGCATTGTGAGATTGTTAACGACCTAAAAGGAAACTTTAGTTGGTGATTAAATGGTCTTTAAGGATATATTACTTAACCTTAAATCAATCTTTTTGAGGACTTACATTAGTTATGGTGTTTACTCTATTTTGTGGCCACTAATGTTATTTACAGCCTGTGTTATTCCCTATTTAGTGGTTTCCCATAGGTTTCTATAAGGTCCCAGTATGCATTGGGTGTACAAGTCAGGTAACCTAGGTTATGTATGGAAGATTTAGAGAGTTTTCACTTAACCCTACCCCTGTGGGGAAAGAATGTTATGTCCTAGAGACAGCCAGGGGAAAAAGGAATTTTTGATGGGCAGAAGATCAGTGGGATAACACCTCAGGCCTAGGACTTGTGTGTCCTATGGAGGAGAGTAAGAAGCCTTTTGGAATTTCTTAACTAAATAGGGAAAACCAGCGAAGGGTTCAGTAGCTGTACAAGAGTCCATCAGGCTAGAGACAAGATATACCCAATATGAGTGTGTGAAAGGCCATTGTGCCAAGGTTTTGTTGGATTTTCATCACTCAGAGTTCCAATTATTTATAAGCTAGAGTTTTCCCTAAAGGCATTCTTATCTACCCAATTATGCTCCAGAGAGGAACCACCATATGATTCCCAGATGAAATACTGCTGCATCATACATATTTCTGCTGATTTGGGGTTATCAGCTATATTTTTTTTTTAAGTGCATACATTTTGCATGACAGAAACCTTACAAACCATAGAAATTGTGTTCCCATACTGCCCATAATGGGCTCTATGCTCTACCACTGTGTGAGTCCCTCACAGTTGAGACTCAGCTGTGGGCAGAAACATTGAAATGCCAATTTTTCAAAAGTAAAATTTAATCTGTAATTCAACAAAAATATTTAGGGGGTAATTCAGCATAGTCCGAAGTGAGGTGCGGAGTGTTCGCCTCACTTCGGACTGACTGATCTGCGCTAGCTGATGTCCTGTACGCAGACATCAGCGAGTGCATTAAAGGGGTTCCAGTCTCGGCGAGAGCAAAAGAGTTGCCTCGCTGAGACTGGAATCCCTTTAAAGCCCTTTCTGATGTCCGCGTGCAGGACATCAGCGAGCGCAGATTAGTCAGTCCGAAGTGAGGCGAACACTCCGCACCTCACTTCAGACTATGCTGAATTACCCCCTTAGCCTCCACAAATTTTTATTTCTCTGTTAATATAAAAAAAAACTTAATTCAACATTTTCTACTCATGTAATAACTTTTTGTACTTCCTACTGATGTAGGTTTACCTAGTGCGGTGATGGCTAATCTTTTGAGGTCTGCATGTCAAAATTTTGTCGCAGTCTCGACTTTATGACAGGAAAAATTGTAGCGGAGTCACAATGGAAAATTGTCATGCAATTACAATGGGAAATTGTTGCAGTTTTAACATGGGAAAAATTGTCACAGTAATGCTATAGGAAATTGTCGCGGCTATGATATGAGAAATTGTTGTGGTAACGGATTTTGTTATAGGAAATTGCCACGGTTGTGGATTTGCTATGGAACCACATTAGAGTGGAACAAGAATGACGCCATGAAGCGTGTCAGTAAAAAGACTCAGCGTGTCATAGGTTAGCCATCACTGACCTAGTGTTATGTTCCTATGAGAATCTGAGCACCAGTCTTTAACTAATCATAGGACCTTTTGTATGTACTTCTGCATTCTGTAAAATAGTGAAATTTGTATTAAAGCTGTAGCCTCCAGATATCCTTTATTTATTAATTTTTTTTAAATTTAAAGGGTCAGTCAAAAAATGCATTGAACATCAGACCTTGGATCCATGTTCCACATTTCAAGAAAAGCCCCTGGTTTTGGCCATCACTTCCTTGCAAACAACTCCAGATCCCCATATATTTTAGGATAAGCTTCTCACAACTTTTATTTTCTGTCTTTTCCCACATGTTTTCAAAAGGATTTGGAGCTGAGCTTTCTTCAGAGTCATTGTCCTGCTGAAAGATTGAGGAGCATTCATGAAGAAACAATAGAAACAATGCAATCCAGCACTCCGATGTGGATAAATAAAATCAAGGTTTAAAAACAAACATGGCGAAACCTTGATTTTATTACCCATGGGGTTCCAATAAAGAGAAAGATTTTTTATCCACATCGGAGTGCTGGATTGCATTGTTTCTATTGTTTCTCCAAAGACGTCTGACTAATACCGGTGCACCCGTTTTAAAAGACTATAAGTGGGGCTTGAAGCGGTGAGTACACTTTTGTTTTTTGAGCATTCATGAAGAACCAGCTCTCTGACACTGGTGCTAGAGGCAGCTCCAAAATTTCATCATTTCACAGTTACTATGTAAAGCTATTGGAAACATTTTCTTTTTTGTTTTTGACCAAAAAGAAAAAAAAATCTAATTTGGTCTTATCCCTCCCAATAAATTTCTAAATTTTAGTTTGATTTGTTTGGGTGCGATTTAGCAATTATCACTGCTAGCAGTGGGGTATTGGAGGCCTTCTCCTGTATAACCCCCTTTGGCTGAAGTGGAGATGATTGGGAGAATTTGAAACTGCTGTACCTTGAGTCTGTAAGTTGTTGAGTCTATTTGGGAGTTTTTAATATCAAACAGGTTGAAGAAATCTATGACATCTATCATCATGTTGCAGACAATGGTAACTGATCGAAGGTGAGTTGAACGTTGAAGGAAAGGACTATCACATGACTGTCATCTGATGACGTCTAAATACTTAAACTGGTAAATAGTTTTCCCAGCCTATGAAAGCATATATAAAGCGAGTATGTTTTTAAGCTGTTTGATTTATTTCACAACAGAACTAAGAAATACATATACAGTACAGATACCAAAATATATATATATATTTTATTTCATAATGGTGCTTGATCAGTTTAAACTCAAAGTGGGCCCCATCTAATTATCTAAAATTGTATAAACTGAAAATTTACTTTACAATATTTACTTGCAGGTATTATAAATATTGTCAATACACAAAAGTAGGAACACTTTAAAAAGTCTAGATGTATTGCCATGATGGGTTTTATTAGAACTAAATTCTCTCTCTTCCTTGTTAAACATTTTTATTTTTTCACTACCATTACCTGGATCTAAAGTAGGAAACTCAATGCAATTCAAAAATGCAACAACTGATGTCATTTGTGTTGAATGCTTTACAAAAATATCCTTCAGTGTTTGTTCCTCTTATGGTTTTATGCAATATATTTGGGGGCTATTCATCAAAGTGCGAACGTATAGATTTGGGAATTTATATCCATTCGCAGCTTCCTCAACTTTATGAATTTGGCAAAATATTACATAGCGAATGTATCAAGCATCGGGGGGGGGGGGGGGGGGGGGAGGAGGGTTCATAGTGGAAAATTTGGAAAGGTGTACTGGTCTAAATGCTCCAGTTTGACTTTCACAGATCAAACTGGTGAAGTAGAGGGCTGATGGCAGGGCAACTGTTTGGTGGATGCAAAAAGTTGTAAATTCAGTACACCTGGAAAATTCACACTTTGATGAATAACTCCTTTAATGTTTCGATTCTGTGCCATTTCAACCTAACCTTCTTCTTGTGGGTCCACTGGTTATAAAAATCTGAGCTATAGTCTATTCTTCACTTATATTTATGTCTGGAACTGCAGCTCCAGCTCAGTTTATGTGTGAAGCATTGACCTAGTTGTAAATAGCAATGAAGAAAGGATTTTGTGTCTAAACTATATCCAGACAGCAGATCAGTTTAGAAATTCACACAGTTCTCTGGTTTAACTATATCTGCTTCTGACACTTGTCAATCAGACTTCTCAGAAGCAATTAACCAATCAGTGGAAGAGACCCCAATAATCATATCCGTTAAAGTGCAAGATATTGATTTGTAATATGCAGACACAGATATCACTAGTTTTCTTTTTGTTGTTGTTGTTCGGGATAATGAAAATGATTTAAGAAGTGAATATAAAATTGAACATAATTGTTTCCCCTTTGAGCGGGCACTGTCTCTGCAGAGTAACCATGGTAACTGGAAAGACAAATTCTGGTACCTTGATGCTGAATGATCACAATGCATATAGAGCAGGGGGATTTTGTACCTTAGCAACAGACTCTCCAACTGAAATTCCCTGCTTTTTCATTTCCTTCCTAGGAGTTCCCCTAAGTGCCAACCGACATAAAAGTACCCTCATGCCACTTTTGGATATGGCATGCCGTAAACAGAGCAGGGTACAGTCAATAGCGAGCAATGAGTTCACACGGTGAGAAATGTTAAGCTTCGATGGCAAATAAAAGCATATATATATCCATTGCCTGTGGAGCAGTATGACTCATCTTTATCTTGCGGACTGAATGCTCACATTAATTAGGATCTTTGCATGAAAAAAAATCCACAGGATTTATGTGAGCTATAAAACTGTCCCTAGTGATGTTCAAATAAGTGAGACTGCAGATAGCAAAGGACACGCTTTCAAATATATACTGTACATTGTGCACATTTATAAATGTCTGTGACAGCGTCTGTAAATGATAGTATTGCTGGGGAAAACTATAAACTATATGGTTTTTTTTCAAAGCATATATAACAGCCGCTGTGCAGTCATTACAGTATGTAGTGTTAATTGACCACAGTATACTCATACACGTATCTTTTTTATAATACAGTGCAGTTCAAGGCAACATGAACCTCACACAATAGGTTGGCAAACTGTCTCTCTTTATCAAAAAAGATCTTCCCTTTGGGACTCATTACACGGTTCTTTTTAGGCCCTAAGGATGAGAAGATCTACCTTCACTTCACCTCCCTGACTCTGGTCCTTCAAGATATTCACTAGGAATTCCATATCCAAATCAATCACGCTAATTTAGGTCTATCATTCTTCTTGAATGGTAATCGAGAAGAAACAAGCCTAATTATGTATGTATACAAACAGAAGTTGCCTTGTTGATACGCACTGCTCCTTCTGTACCACCATCAAGTACCATCAGGTGGAACAAATGAATATGACGTAAACAACATAGAGACATAGGTAGTATAATTACTTAACATGTTGCCCATTAAATGTTTGTGTCAATTAGCTTTTTCTCAAATGGTCATTTGCTCTAACAGTATACATAGACTGGAGGTTTCTGAATTCATTTTTTCCGCACTATGAGGGTTATTCGCTAAAGTCCGAATTGTTGCGTAGAGGTGTGAATTCGCCAGCTAATGACAGTCAAAATAGACTGCTACTGTTGCAGTCACATCTTTATAATGGAAATATTGTCACAGTCGCAACTTTTAAAATTGTTGCAATTGTGACTTTACAATGGGGAAATTGTCACAATCGCGAATTTGCTATGGGAATCCACTGTTTTTGAGAATTCAACTTTCTAATTCTCACCTTAGTGAATAATATACCTTAGTACTATTCCTTCTGTGCAGGTTGAAGGATTACCCAGCAGTGTACGTATAATAAGCTGCCTTTAATTCACTAACTAATACCTTAAGTTTAAACACTACCACTAATGCATAATGAAATGCATATGGCTTCAGAATAAAAAAAAATGGACAATATAAAGTAAATGATTATAGCATAGTAATCTAAATATTTGACATGCTTAAAATGTGCGCTGACAAAGGTTTTACAAACGTTTTTTAAACTACGATAGAAAATGATCACATTAGAAATATTTACTATATTGTTTTGTTTACTCTGGTGAAAGCATTATTTTCATACGCCATAATCCTTATTTTAGCTCAATATCAAAAATGATAAATTAAATATTGAAAATATCTCATATTCACATTTTCAAATGTGAAATATATCCGATAATAAAGGGGCTTATTTTGACTTTTCCCTATAAATAAAGCTACTGTATAAGCATCTGTTATTTAAATACATACTTAATAAGGAATGGTCATTGTTTCCTTAGTGTATCTTAAACCCCATTGTCTTAAGCTTAGTCATCAGTGACACAGGAAAGTTTCCCCCATAGGAGCTCTTTCTGGGGCTTTTGAGATATCAATTCCTTTCCTACATCTATAATATCATATGGCTGGCTAGTAGTAGAGGAGGCATATGTTATGAGTTTCAGAGTCGAATTATGCACAAGGCATCCTAGGCTATTTCCTGGAACCCAACTACTTAATGTGTTAATCCATCTCTCTGTTGTAGAGGAAGCACAGGTGCACCAGTAAATGAGTAGATGCTGGATAACTAAGATAATTACCCCTCCTTGTTCAACTCAAAGAAGTTTATTAATGTGCCCCTTAAAGGATAACTGTAATAGAAGAGTACACTTTATTTTAGTATAATAGGAATGTGCTAGTTAAGAGTGACAACTAAAGGGCCCTATGAAGAGAATGAATGGTTTAAAAACCAAGCTGGTACCCAGGCTTTGGTGGAGCAGTCAAGATGGAGACCTCAAGGTCAAAAGTTTGCTGTTAGGAAAGAGAACTGACACACAAGCAGAGATGAAGCTTCAATATGGGGATGAAGGTCTTAAAAGGTTGACTGGTGATATAGATATATAATCCATGTAACAGCTGTACAGTTGCAACCTGTACCCTAACATGATGAGACATACTATAGATACAGAAAGATAATAGAAAGAAGAGAATGAACTACTTTGTTGTATCTTTTGTATGCCTAAGCTATAAAAGGATTTTAGGTAATATAGTAATCACCTTCACCTCCTGTAAGTGCAAATTGGGAGCTAGTTGTGGGAAAGAGAAAATTAAGCAAATAGAATTTTGTTATGGTAAGTAAGGCCAGCGACAGACTGCATGATTTTCCATGTACTACTGTAAGATGCATCTGACGCTGCTCATTGACTTCTATGGTACCACTGACTGTAATCTAGAAGATTTGCAGGTTATAACTCTTTCAGGAAATACATGAAGGATAAGGATTTATATACATTCATCAGTGGGGCAATCATTTACAGAGATAAATAAATAATAGAAAAAAATCTTCTCTGGCACTCCAAAGTGATAAGGTAAAACCCAACTTTAATAAATCATTTTTTAAAAAAAAGTACAAACATAGTGTGTAGGAGCATACCGGTGTGCATCTTACGTGTTACACATAGTGCACACACACATATATATATATATATATATATATATATATATATATATATATATATATAGCCCTTTATAAGCATGTATTCCGGATCTGGATCATTATACAATATAGGTAAGTTAGTTTCAATAACTGATTTAATTTTAGGAAATTCTATACTGAATTGTGTAACAAAAGTGGGCATGTCAAAATCACGTTTCTTTATAGAATTAGACTGAGTTTTATGTGTTACTGCAAAGACATTGCGTGATGTATGTAGCTTTAGTAGAGAATCACAGCTGGCATCTATTGAGCATTGATAAGCTTGGTCAATCATCCATTTTGGATACCCCCTATGTTTAAATCTTAAGCTAAGTTCTTTAGGTGCTTTGTGAAAAGAATCTTCAATGGAACAATTTAAGCCTTAAAAACTGGCTAATAGGTATACTTTCAATGCAATTATATGGATGACAGCTGTTGGCTAGCAAGATAGCATTGGTGGAAGTACTTTTCTTAAAGTTGCAAGCAAGTTGCATGTCTTAAGTCTTAATATCACCAATAAGTGTTCAATCTACAAAATTGATCTTTGAATGGCTATATGCTTTGGTAAAAGTTAAATTAAGATTATTGGTGCTGACATATTCTAAGAAATTAATTCTCCCTCATTGCCTCACCATTCATAAATAAGATCATCAATATAATGATGATAAGAGTGTATCAAACTTCTAAAGGATTGGAATCACTCACTGTAAATATCCCATCCCATAGACAAAGTAGCATAGGATGGGTGCGAATTTTGCTCCCATCGAGGTGACCCTCACTTGAAGATAAGAGTCATCTAAAAATGTGAAATAGTTATATGTCAGCAGAAATTTTAGGACCAGTAATATATATTCAATGAGCATATAATTACTTTTATTTACTAAATTCCATCTAAGGGCTTGTATCCCAAGATCATGTGGTATAATTGAATACAAAAAAAATAACATCTGTTGTCAACCAGGTAAAATTTTCATACCATTCAAAAAGTTGATAAAAGTGTAATGAGGTGTGTGGAATCCCTTGAATAGGAGAGTAAATTAAGGACTAATGGTTGCAGGATCATATCTAGCCATTTTCCAAATGGTTCCAATAAAGAACCAATATCTGCTACTATCAGACATCCAGGTGGAGGATTTATTTGTTTATGTACCTTAGGTAAGTAATGAAACAATGGCTTGATAGGATAAGAAACATATAATTTTTCTATCTGTAGTTTATCATAAACACCCACTTGTAAACCTATTCGTAAAATTTCCCTAAGTAAATTCTAAAAGCTGTCGACTCAGTAAGTATAAAAATTGACTATAGTTCAACTTTAAAGGACCAGTAACACTGATAAAAAAAAATTCCTATTTGGATTAGCATAGCAGTTAATCAAATACGGCACCTGTATTAATGTCATCTTTGAATTTTTAATAATTTTATTGCTTTCTTTCTGTTTTCATCTTTACTGATAGCATCCATGTTATCATGTTACATGATAGCAGACAGCATGAGCGTTCAATCAGATGTGAGCAAAAGGGAACTTGCGGAATCAACAACTACTTTGGTAAAGATATTTCAGTGGTAAAATAGGAACTGTATTTATTTATATACTGTAAGCTGTTTCCTTTACAGTGCTTTATACTCCATTTCTACTCCTCACACTGTTTTCACAGATAGCTTTTCTGAGACAAACTAAAATTAATATCATTGTTACTGTTTCCACATATCAGCCATTTAAATGTTAATTTTTGGCAAACAAGCCTGCCAGTTTGTTTTCAGTTAAAGTATAGCAGCATTCCTCTCCACTCTGAAGATCTTAAAACATCACAAGGCTGATGTTTTACTGATCTTATAATAACTGAGGGCTCAATTCAAAATTTGGTATTCAATTTTATTTCATCATTTATATATATTTTTTTTAAAAAGTGTGGTATTCTTTGCCTCTGCCTAGGCATAAGCTGTAAACAAATAAGCAAGTGCAGCATCTTTATTACTAATGAGGGTGCTGCAGTTTCCGAGATCTGTGCCAAGATAAGCAAAATTGGCCGCTAGTACAGCTGAATATGGAATTAAACGTGCACGCAAGCTGACTGTATATTTTTTATTAAAGAAAAAAATGCATGAATAATAAACCCCATAATACATGTCATTGCCTCATCAATGTTAATAATTCTACAGTCCAAGAACAATGTTATTTTAATACATTATATCAAGTAAACTGCCAAGCAGTATTGTCACATGTGAAAGTATGATCAGGAGTCACTGACATTAAAGCATAAAACATCAGTTATTTTACATGCCATCTTTAAGAAAGACGAACAGCTTGATGTCAATGGATTAATGGAAAACAGACCTTCATTTCTAGCAGAGCTTGACATCCAAACAATTTGGAAGCTAGATTTGATAAGGAACGCATTCTTATAATAACAAAATGACTCTCGTTATTTTAAACAAAAAAAACACAATTGCAATGTATATTGCTAAAAATAACATATGTTCCCAATGCAATTAGAGTCACGACCGAACCATTTTCTGTACGTGCTCTTGCAATGTAACTGGTCCTTCAAAAATGATTATTGTTGTAAGGCAGCTATGTAGAATTTAAAATTGTGTGGCCTGCATCCTTATGCAAATAGATAAGATATAGTTCTGTTCCCTTAAAGGGAAAGGTCGGTGTCCAAAAAAAACATCAGGCAAAAAATTGGAAATAGCTGTAAATCTCAATTAAGGGGGTTATTCACTAAGGTGCGAATTCGACTGTCGAATTCGCAAACAGTGGATTCCCATAGCAAATTTGCTACAATTTCCGCATTGTAAAGTCACGACAATTTTCCCATAATAAAGTCACGACTGCGACAATATTCTCATTATAAAGACGCAACTGCGACAGTAGCAGCCTATTGCGACTGTCTTTATCTGGCGAATTCACACCTATACGCAACAATTTGGACTTTAGTGAATAACCCCCTCAGCCTTAAAAAAACAAAAACAAAACAAACAAAAAAACCCCACAAAAACACCTGCTCTCTTTACACATAAAAGCATCTTCCCTGCAAAACAAAGTGTTCCCTTACTGCCAATGAGATAGCACTGGCTAACTCTGTAACTGAAAGCAGAGCTTGAGAGTACATAGCTTGTAATGTTGATTTATGTACTCTACACGTGTGCTACCATCTTCAGCTCATCTTATTTACGTGAAATCGCCAATGATAAACTACACCCAGAGAAAACGCAACCCTCACCTCACATCAGAGATGAATATATAAATCAAAATAATGTTAAAAAAAAAAAAAAATAGCCTTTATTAGTGGTATGTCTTTATCTACTCCTTGAAGTGAAAGGATGAATTGTATTCAAAATGTATTTGGGACAGAAATAAATACAATTTAGTTTCAGGTTATTGAAATCTACAAATCAAAAAAGGCATACCAGTATCACTAAGCAACCGCATCACCATATTCATAACAGCCTTACAGTGACAATTGTTCTTTAAGGAAATTACCACGTGAAAAAGGGAGGGGGGTGGGGTCAGCCTTTGTGACCAAGCAATGCATTGTTAGCTAGCATCAATATTAAAGCTGATCCAGCCCTCATTAAAATGATTAAATTGTAAAAGCTGTTATCATTTTAAAAACAAAACTCTATAACATGAATATGATATGGAGGAACAGTATAATAACGATTCCGGCACTCCAAAACGTAAAGTAAGAAAACGTTTTATTTCAACCACATGGGTCAGTTTAAATTGTAGATAAAATACAACGAAGCTGGCACAGCTTTTATCGTTATTATACTGTTCCTGACAAGCCGTCCACCAGTTCCTGAGCACCTGTTTCTTTACATGAAAGGGGATTGTAGCGGTCAGTTATTAATCTATTTTCCTATGATATGGAGGAGTCAGGGGGAAGTGTAATCCTCATGCACACCATAATAAGACGTCTTCTGAAAAAAAGAAAATATATTTGAAAAACATGGCATCTTCTTAAATGTTGCTTGTACAAATAATCATATACTCTGTCAACCTTAACTTTATAATAGTATCAAACTATAAATACAGCGATTCCATTTTCATAAGCACTCTACCTTCTATCTCTTAGGTTATATAGCAATATATCTATATATCTTCATATATCTATATAGAATCAGAATTGAGAGCCTCCACAAAATAACCTTTCCCTTATCCCTGTTTCTCCTAGCCATGAAGCAAGTGAAGGAATAAGGGCTTCATTAAATGTAAAATGTTTCTTTGAATCCAGCCTTTAGTTAAGCTGTGGGCTATTGTCAGGATTACCCGAAAGGGAGGAATAGGAGATGGCAAGTCCAGAATTTCCCCACAGCGAACTATACTAGCTACCACCAGGGTGCAGAATCTAAGACGTAGTAGGTTTTCACCCAGAGCCCCCGCAAGGAGGTTAGGACTTAGTTGCTAACAACGTCCAGGTCACGGTCCCTAGGGTAACAGTCCACTGGTGAGGAGCAGGTAGCAGGAAAGGACACAAGGCAGGATGAGCAGGACTAAAAGTAACCAGGAACTAATTTAGTAATAACAGGCAGAACTTGGCAGGTGTACTGTAGCTTTAAGAACGAGCAGACTGAAGCTTTATTAAGGAAGGCAACTGAACTTAACAGGGTCTGAGAGTCAGTACTAGCAGCTTGCTATACTTATATTCGGGCAAGGAGTTTGGCTGACAGGCTTCCTTATATAGGAACAGAAGCCTGTCAGCTGATCACGCCAGGGAGCAGAAAAGCACGTGACCGCGCCATGCGCGTCTTGCATCATTGTGCACGAGCGTTGCCACGAGCAGAAGCACGGCACTCCCTGGCGCCGGAGGCAGAGCGAAGCTGAAGCGGGGAACGGAAGGTACCGTGCCTAACAGCTATGTCTTTAATGCCTGCTTAGAGGCAATCTTTATCTTTCAATCTCACCTCTACTTGTTTCTAGTTCATCATCTGACAATCCCCTTGACCAGTTCACTTTTCTTCCGTATGAGTTTACATTAATATTGTAGAATATTAACAAATATAAGAAGCAAGTATGAAGCACATCAGTATGAAGCACATTCCTCATTAATACTGTTTGGCAGCAGGGTGTCAAGCAAGTATATCCACCTGCTCTGAGTTTGTAGGAGGATTGTATTAATATCACCTCCTCTTTTATGGAGTTTCATTTTATTTAAAGGAGAACTAAAGCGAAAAATAAAAAAGCAGGGTTAAAATACTGTACTTACCTTACATAGTGCCGATTCATTACAGTCACAACATTACCTAGTGTGATCTTATCTCCTAGATTTCTACACCTTTTTTACTGTAAACTAATGTACTAAACTTGAAGGGATTGTAGGAATACAGGAACAAAGTGGTACACCTCTGGAGGAGTTATGGTGTACTGTGACAAGGTACATGAACATAGGTGTGAATGAAAACAGGAAGAAAGGTTACTTATAGGAAAGGTGGATCCTCTGTACAACAGTCACAGTTGGCACTGGTTAACACTGAAGCCCAGAGTCTAAGAAGGCCCTGGTCTTCACTCTTTGCAGCAAGGAACCTCCCAGATTGTGGACCTCAGGTTAACAACTCACTAGTGGTAGTTGGATAGACTTGCATGGGAACTCTGGTGGGGCCTGCTCAGCTAAACAACAGATGAAGGACAGGATAATACTTGGAGCAGCGTAGATGAGCTGTCACTCACAACACCCCTGGGCACAAGATGAACTGTAAATCACTGCACCCCTTGGAGCAGTACTGAGTACACAGATTCTATCCTGAGATACACACTTGCCTCAGACACTGCATGGACCTACCGGCACTGCATTTGACTGAGGTGCTAGCTGTCAAGAGACATTTATTCTAAGCAATTTCTATTCATATACCCTTTAAGAAAAGAGGTTTATCAGCGTATCAGCGTCCAGGGCTAGAGAGTGTGGGGGAGTTAAAATTACAGAATCTACTAATAATAAAAAAAAATGATAAAAACAGGAAGTCTACAGGGCATATCTCAAAATCCTCAAGTCACAATGCTGCGTTCTTTCTAACATGCAAAGGAAGCCCTTCAAACACAGAAGGCATGTGGTTCAAGGTTTAGCGTCCCTTTAAACTTGAGTGCTGTGGAAGCTGGAGATATCATTTATCAATAAAAGTGTTTAGCACATGACAATAGAACAAATGTAATGAATTGAATAATTATCACTGTATAAGAGCATCTATCACTTTACACATATAAGCAATAATTTTACCTCAACATGTGGGTCAGTAGATGCAACATGAACTTCTTTACATCTTGGTCATCTGCCATTAATGAAGAATTAAAGATTAATAAAACTAGTGGCACTCCATAAGTGGGGAGGGGGGGGGGGGGGGGGGGGTAAACATGTATAAAATGGAATCTAAATTAGGGTCCATTTTATCATTTTCAAGCAAAATAGTTACAATAAATTATCTTCCATTTAACCAGAATCACTAGAGCATTCTGTTGCAGCTGTGCTTCACTGCCCTGCAAGATTCATTTCAAAGCTGTTACCTTGTTAAAGCCATGATCTATTTAGTGTGAAACTTTAGTGCTTTCTTCTTTACAATCCAGATTATGTTCAAAACTGAATGATACTTTACTGATCTAGGTTAAAAGTTAAAGTGGCCCTGTCAGAAACCTATTTATGTGAAGCAGGGGGGTTGCATTTTGCTAAGTCTGCACAAATTGAAGCAAATACCCTGCTGCTTTTCTGCCTCCATGCCTGACCCCAAGCTTGAGTTGGAAGGAGGAGGGGCATACATTATAGCTCCTCCATTCAGATCACTGCCAGATCATGATATGAGGGATCTGATGAGAGATGCTATAAATGTCAGTTTCCCTTTTGCTTAACCCCCTCCGACTCAGAGGGTAATTCACGATCCTCCAAAGTGAGGTGCGGAGTGTTCGCCTCACATCGGAATGACTGAGATGCGCTCGCTGATGTCCTGCACGTGGGCATCAGCGAGCGCATTAAAGGGATTCCAGTCTCGGAGAGAACTTAAGAGTCGCCTTGCCGAGACTGGAATCCCTTTAATGCGCTCGCTGATGTCCACGTGCAGGACATCAGCGAGCGCATCTCAGTCATTCCGAAGTGAGGCGAACACTCCGCACCTCACTTCAGAGGATTGTGAATTCCCCCCTCAGTCTACTTTTGCATTTAACAGTTGTAGCTTTACTTTCTAGTCAACTTAATTTCCTTTAGTAAAAGAGACTGAGCATGTGCATAAATCCTCTTCCAAAAAATGGCAGCGTAACAATGTCTAGTTCCAAGGGTAACAGTCTTCACTGATAGAGGGATTGTACCCCTTGAGTTAGTATAACAAACCACAGGCAAAAGGTAAATCTTTCTCAGGTTGTAGTTCTTAGATAATATCAAAAATGTGAAGGTTTCAGCAGGATAGATTTGGGCATCAATACTTTCATATATGCACTATGAAGAAAGTGCTGGAAATTGTGTAGTAAATGCATCACATGTTCACTTTCCACCAGTGGTAAGTATGTAATTAAGTATGGCGGGTGGCACTGTAATATTTATGACAAGTGCTTTTCAAACCAAACTGAATATATACCTTATGGAGCACTGATTTTTATCACTGATTATTGTGTATAAATTGTATTTTATCCTTACTTATTGATTTATGTAAGTCTTCCTATCATTTAGAATGTAAGCTCTACGGGGCGATGTATCCTTGTGATATTATACTTGTATCGTGTAATGCACTTTTTCCATGAAGCGTTCACACTGCGTCAAGTAAGTACAATGGAAAAGCGCGGCCTGAAGATACATGGGCCTGAATTTGCCAGCATATTTTTGGAACCTGCTTTACTGAAAGCTCAGAGCATAAATGCGCTAATCTGAACCCTGCCTGAGAAGTTTAAAGACTCTACTCGCTTTTGTTTTATGAAGAATAAAAGGAATACCCACTCTTTGTACTGTATGGCACTCTGTATATCTTGCATGGTTTAGAAGATCTTATTGTGTTTGACTACTAAAACTATTTTTAATAAATTACAATAAATAACTCTTGTGTCACAGCCTAGGCTGCTATTATTTCACTGTAACTAGCTTGTTAGCTTAGCTAGAGTGATATTAATTTTTTTATATTTTTGCACTCTGCTGCTAAAGGAAAACTGAGAGTACTGCAATGTAACTGGTTTTCTATTCAAGTGACTAATAGAATTTATAGCTACAGGACACTGCGCAATATAACTAGACAGTTTATAGTGTAACTAAAATGTTATGGCTTTGAGAAGACGAATAATTAATATGTTTCAAAATGAATTTTAAACAGGAAAGTGGAGTGATATAAGTCAGGGGTCGGCAACCTATGGCTTTCGAGCCAGATGTGGATCTTTTGATGGCTGCATGTGGCTCTTTGATTGTAACGAGAGGTGCTCACATGCAAGCACCACTCGTTACAGTCTGCCGGCTAATTGCCGGCAAGTGCTGTAGAGACAAAGCTCTCTCAGCGCTTCTGGGTTGCTAGCCAATCCAGAGTCGCTGACATCCCCGCGCTTCCGGGTTGCTAGCCAATCTGGAGTCCCTGACGTTGCCTATATGAAGTCACATATGATGTCAGCGGCTCCGAATTCAAAATGGCTGAGCAGAGCCGCACGTATATTGCTCTCGCAGCCCAAAAGGTTGCCGACCCCTGCTTTAAGTTGTAATCGGATGATACAGACTAGAATGTCATCTGAAAAACTAACCAATTATATTTTGCTATAGAAAACAATCTCAGGGTATGGAGTTTATTCATGTAAATAATATAGAAATTCCTGGAAATATGAGTTATAAAAGTACATTCATCCATGTGACAGCAATCACAGGGAATTGTATTTCTTGGATTTTTTTATTCATCCGAACTAACGTTGACCAAACGCAATCTCTTGTTTGGTATCTGGTTCTTAATGACTCATTATTAATTAAAACTTTATTTTTAATAACTTCTAATAGCTTACAGCAACTTTACTCAACCAATGAACACAATGCAAGAATATAAAAAGAATATCACAGGTTCTGTAGGATTGTACTATTTTTAATGTATTTATCTCTGACTGTGAAAACAAAGATTATTACAAAAATCAAGAGTAAAAAGTGCCTCTATATATTCAATGCTATTTCATAATAAATGTTAGCAGTCCATGTACCATTATTAAGCGCCATCTAGAGGATATGTTGTTTTGTGCATTATACGGTAATTAAAAGCAAATTAGAAAACTAATTAAATGGGCGAAATTTATTAAACTCTGAAAGACTGAGTTTATCCAGCGAAATCTTACATTGCTCTCGTGAGATTTTTTGGATTTTTTGAGAAAGAGTTTTTCAATCTCCATTTTTCGATAAAAAGGTAGCCATATTACTAATGTAAAAATCTCATAAGAACAATGTGAGATCTCACTCGATAAACTCGGAAAGACCAAGTGTGGTCTTTCCGAGTTTAATACATTTCACCCTAAATGTGGAAAATTCTACATGTATATAACATTTATCATAATGTACTATACAAACCAGTATGTAAAGAAATAAGGGAAAACAGAATATTAGGATTAAAAATTGCTAATCATTCGAAAGCATTCTTTAAGGCTGCTAAGTAATATGCCTTCTCATTCTGGCTGGTGGAACATACACCATTCATTGGGTAAATGGGTAGCGGGTGAAGGGCTTTGAAGAAAGGGAGTACCATGGTGATTATACAACATTTTTTTTTTTTAAAGGGGCTCTCTTAATTTTGGTGCAGTGTTTCAGTGTGTTATTACCTATCTATACCCTATCAATCTGGGAGGTTCATGACTTTTAGCTTATTCTTCAAGGGAAGGGTTAGGAATTCCCAACACCTTCTTAAAGCAAACCCTAGTGCAGGGGTTGGCAACCTATGACTGGTGAGCCAGATGTGGCTCTTTTGATGGCTGCATCTGGTTCGCAGACTGTAATGAGTGGTGCACGCATGCAAGCACCGTTCATTCCAGTCTGCCAGCTGAATGTCGGCAGGTGCTGTAGAGACATAGTTCACTCAGCGCTTCCAGGTTGTTAGCCAATCCAGAGCTGATAACATAATGTATGACATCAGCAGCGGTAAATTCAAAGGGGCTGAGCATAACCGTAATTAATATGGCTCTCTCAGCCATAAAGGTTCCCAACCCCTGCCCTAGTGTTTGAGCCCCATGTAATTTTAAACTGCCTATAAGTCTAGTAATCCTCTATAGCAGTGATACCCAACGTTCCTCACATTGTTAAGACCCTTACTTCTGGGTTTGTTTATGTGCTGGAATGCATATGCGTTCCATTAGTCGTGCCGGCTGTTGATTCATATGGCCCCCAGGACCAAAAAAGTTTGGGCATCACTGCTCTACAGTCACCTTAAAAAGGCAGTGTACATTCAATCCCCAACCATGCTATCAAACCAAATCAGGACACTGGCACCTGCTTTCTGTTAAAGGACGTTGCCAACAACAGCAATATGATCACTAGGAAATATTACATAACTGGATAGATCAGCCTTGGGAGATAAAGAACTGTGTAATATGATGTTGCCATCACAGGCCCTCTCTTCCACTCATGTGCTTAACCATTTATCTACTTTTTGTAGTACATAATTCTTAGCAGGTTTTACTGGTCTGATACCACCACTGGCAAACAGGAGAATGCTGTCAGGGTAATAACATCTGATCCCTACACAAGAGATGTCAAGGCTGCTGATTGCACCTGCAGAGGTATGTAGGGAGACCACTGGTGGATAGTATGTGTCAGGAAGTGAACCTTGACTATAGAGAGGAGTAGGAGGTGACAATACAGAACTGCTCGCACAGTGAACTTGATGCTAGCATGACCAGAGCATAGAGTTTAAGGCACACCCGGTTTTCACCCAGAGTCCCCACAAGGAGGTTAGGTCTTCACAGTGGTACTATGCCCAGGTCCCTGCCTCCAAGTTTGCTGTTCACAGATGGATTAGAAAACAGATGGCAAATAATGTGGTGAGGATTGAGGCAAGAGTCAATGCAGGCGGCCGTCAGGGGAGTTGAATAAACAGGATACAAGGTCTCGGGCTGGCAGAGTAATAGCAAGGTCGAGGGACAGGTAGGAGTCATACACGGTAAGTCAGAAGCAAAGATACACACACCCAGGTACATAAAGAGAGTCCTATAATCGGGCGCAAGAGTGAGCATCCGGCGGGTTTAAATAAGTGCTCTGGCTGGAGCACGTCTGCAATGGAATTGCACAAGTGTGACTGCGTGTGTCACCATGTTGATAAGGTGTTAAGAGAGGCAGGAACACGCTGCCTGCGAACAGTGGAAGCACAAGATGGCAACCGCGTCAGACACTAACGCTGGACCGTAACAGAGGTGAGCAGTTGAGTATCATTCCTAACAGAATGTTTTTAGCAATACACTGTTACATAGTACATAGTTGCCTAAAATAAATATGGTTTAAAGTTTATTTTGAAAAAAGTCACCCAACATTATCTCTGATATATTTCCAAAAACAGGAAAAACAAGTTATGAATCATTTTGTTTGAACCATTTGATAAAAGCTTGGACGAAATTTATTAAACTCATAAAGAACGCTCTCGTTTTTTTCAAGTTTATCTCACATTTTTCTTGTGAGATTGTTTCGATTTCTCAATCTTGATTTTGCAATGGAAAGGTAGCCATACTTTACATCATTAGTAGTATGGCTACCTTTTTATTGAAAAATTGAATTAAAAAAAAAAAATGAAAAAAATCTCACGAGATCTCGTGCGGTCTTTCCGAGTTTAATAAACTTTGCAATTAATGAGGGACTTAAATGCAAAACTAGATTGTAAAATGTGTTATAAATACTACTACAATAGTTGTGGATGTATAGATACATCATTTAATATTTAGATTTTGCGATACAAAATAAATATGGTACTACATACTTTCAGAATTATGGATTATTAACTTCTACATGAAAATAATGATTTTCATTTCATTCTATCATAAATGTAAATTCTTTACTGTGATAATGACTTTCGGCTCAGTTATGTGCGCGTCATGTGCATTTGAAGCATATAGCAAAGCAATTATTTTAAAATTATGCAGGAAGATAATATTTTTTTCCTGATTTGTGCTGTTATCTCAACTTGAGAACTAAACATTATGTAAAACAACTGATTTCAATACAAGAGATTATTTGAAAAAATAATAGTACACCCAGAATTAAAGGGGACCTAAAGCAAAAATATAAAAAGAATTACTAAAATACTTACCTTATACAGAGCTGATTGATTATAGTCACAGCATGAGCTGCACTGTAATAAGCCGGCATCCAGTGCTTCCCCCAATGCTTCCTTCACAGCGCACAGGCTGACTGAGAAGCCAGCGCACAGCTCC
>WMED01002266.1:3820-24736 GCA_019650415.1 Pipa parva
ATAGTTTCATTCATTTATCCTACAGAGGCCGAATGGAAAGAAATGCACAGTCTGCCAGAGCTGTTCATCATTTTTGTTTTATGATCTTTATTTTTGTAAAGCAAATATGGCTCAGGTTAACAGCTTTCCGTTTAAGGTGGGATGTTTATGAATAATAAAATATATCAGGGTAATGAACTCTCTCAAAATCAACATACTTGATCCCCAAAGAGAACATAAATATAAATATATATATATATATATATATATATATATATATATATATATATATATATATATATATATATAAAATATAATGTCTGTCTGTCTATCTCTGTCCCTCTATCCTTTTTTATTTTATTTAACTTTTCAGTGAGTCGGAATGGACTACTTCCAAGCTGCTAATGTCATAAATAAGCAATGAAAAATCACATTGCTCTAGTTCCCGGTGACATACGGTAGCTGTTTCTTACCACTAAAGTTGTTTTTAGCGGTAAAACGGCCACAGATTCATTTTGTGAAGGCGCGCATAAAGTGTTTTTGTTTCAGCAAAGTGTTTTACTTTCCTTACCTTACTGCCGTCTTTACCTGTACCCCAGGCAGTAGGGTGTAGCACCGCGTCAGCCATAGGTACAAGTAGAGTAAAGGTGATTCCTTTTATTGGCTAATGGAATAGATGGTAAATACAAGCTTTCCCCACTACTTAACTCTCTTCTGTATAACTGGGGCATGCTGGGAAGTCTGTATAACTGGGGCATGCTGGGAAGTCTGTATAACTGGGGCATGCTGGGAAGTCTGTATAACTGGGGCATGCTGGGAAGTCTGTATAACTGGGGCATGCTGGGTAGCCTGTATAACTGGGGCATGCTGGGTAGCCTGTATAACTAGGGCATGCTGGGTAGCCTGTATAACTGGGGCATGCTGGGTAGTATGTAGAGGCAGTAGAGTGTAGGTGATGCCTTTTATTGGCTAATGGAATAGATGTTAAATACAAACTTTCTCCACTACTTAGCTCTCTTCTTCAGGCATGATGTGGAACAAAAAACTAAAGATTGACACATTTATACAGAAACTGGTACACCATAGTAAAATATTATCAGTTTAAAGTGCCCCTGTCACCTCAAAATACTAATACTAATTTAGGTTGTACTAAAGAAATAATTTATATACAAACACTTGGGAAAGAAAACTCTGGCTGACAGGGAAGATGACAGAGAAATGCTGTAAAAAGATAAAAAAATTTTTATAATACATTATTTACAAAACGGTTATTTCATTAGTACAACCTAAATTAGTATTAGTTGTGAGGTGACAGGTGCACTTTAACTTTCTGACAAAAAAAAAATCACAGACTGGAGCAAAGCAATTAAATCTAGTCAATTTAACATCAAACCCATAAAGTAACAGACTGGCGCTATACAGTGAGATTATCAGTAAAAAGTAACAGACCGGCGCTATACAGTGAGATTATCAGTAAAAAGTTACAGACTGGCGCTATACAGTGAGATATTATCAGTAAAAAGTTACAGACTGGCGCTATACAGTGAGATATTATCAGCAAAAAGTTACAGACTGGCGCTATACAGTGAGATATTATCAGCAAAAAGTAACAGACTGGTGCTATACAGTGAGATGTTATCAGCAAAAAGTAACAGACTGGTGCTATACAGTGAGATGTTATCAGTAAAAAGTAAGACTGCTGCTATACAGTGAGATGTTATCAGTAAAAAGTAACAGACTAGATACTGATATCTCACTGTATAGCACCAATCTGTTACTTTTTGGATTTGATATTGGATTGACTAGATTTCATTGCTTTGTTACAGTCTGTGATTTTTTTTTGTCAAACTGATAATATTTTACTATGGTGTACCAGTTTCTGTATAAATTTGTCATTCTTGAGTTGTTTGTTCTATACTGTGCCTGAAGAAGAGAGCTAAGTAGTGGGGAAAGCTTTTGTTTCCCATCTATTCCGTTAGCCAATAAAAGGTATCACCTGTACTCTACTTGTCTCTACAGACTACCCAGCATGCCCCAGTTATACAGACTACCCAGCATGCCCCAGTTATACAGACTACCCAGCATGCCCCAGTTATACAGACTACCCAGCATGCCCCAGTTATACAGACTACCCAGCATGCCCCAGTTATACAGAAGAGAGCTACGTAGTGTGGAAAGCTTGTATTTACCATCTATTCCATTAGCCAATAAATCACCTATACTCTACTTGTCTCTGTCTGTACCCCACAAACCACGCAGAGTTTAACATCGCAGTGAGTAACTGTCGTGGGAGGCGATTGTTAAAGACTATTCATGGAGAAAACACAGTTGTTTGAATCCCATCTGCAAAATTCAAGGCGATTAGTTTGCATTAGTTGCGTAGGGAATACGACACATTGCCTTTAATCATGAAATACGTGAACATGATCACACAGAGAGTATTTACCCCAGAACATTAAGGATAAAAATATATATGTAAGAGGTGCAAGTGATTCTAGGGAAACCTTACTTTACTAGACACCATGGGAGAATTATCATTGGCTTCATTTCATCTTCATCCGAAAAAAAATAAATGGAATCAAGCCGGCACTTGTCAAACTGCGGGGACCCCTGGGGGTTTTCATTTAATCTGGTATGGATACACAAAGCCTTTGTCTGAAACCTTTACCCCTTTTTTAAAATAGTTTTAAAGAAATCACCTAAATTATTTTGTTGAAACAAACAGGATTTTGTATCATTGAAATAGCCGTCTCCAGTTCCAGAACCATTTCTACTAAACTGTTTTATTCAGGGGTCAAGGAACACGTTATGTGAAACCTAAACCCCATGTTACTGTCTTGGGTTTATAACCTGTAATTATTGACCCCCGTCCCGATCCGCTGCGCAGGTTAAAATGTAATGATTTCTGTTAAATAATGGAAATCATGTAATGCCGCGGATGTCTGTTTCCACCATGGCAGCCAATCAAATATTTACTTTCTTCACTGCAGCTGTTGATCGGACGTTATGATTTACTGCGTTTAAAGCCGTCGGAATTTTTATTCGGCTTTTATAAATCTCCCGGTTTCAGTTTTGACTGGAAATTTTGACCGGATCACTATTTTATTTATTTATTTTTCACTATATAATAGCCCATATTTTAATATTTTTCCCCATATGTTCTGCACACGTAGGGTGCACATCCTCTACAATTGGTTTCTGTGCGGTTCATGAGAAGGGTACAGCAGGTACACCCGATCCCATATTCAAAGTAGTGAGACGCTCATTGTGTCTATTTAATACCAGCCTGACTTCAACCATCTCATATGACAGTTCTTGTTTCCAGAGAGTTAAACATATGGCCCAGGTTGATCGGAGAGGGTATGTTGGGGTTAAGCGGATTTCTCACTTGGGGAAATATGGGCGCTGCTGTTTAATTAACGCCCACTCACCGACACAGCATTCAGGCAGAATTTATCTCATTCTCTGAAGGCTTCTTGAATGAGGGCCAAGAGGAGAGATACAGGTGGGCAGATAAGTGAAAAGTTAGTGTGAATGACAAGGAATTGCTAACTGCAATATTGCTACTGGCCACTGTAGTTAAATCCTCATAATAGTCAGATGTTCTCTAATCTAGGCCTCCACAGGAAAGATGCATGTGTGTTAAATAGGATGCGCATGTGTGTTTTTGTGATTACCTAAGAGAGTATACAGTTTGTCTTCATTTGCCACTGTGGGCCTCATTGACTAAAGGATGAATTCACCAGTAGAATTCGCTACAGTTTGAGTTGCATTGCCACAATGGTCCCAAATTCACTTCTCCTTATCGATGAAGCACAGACTAGTCTTGTCAAACAAGTGAACAGTGGTGATCGCTGTGTGGTGTAGTCAGTCTGATAGAAGTAGAATGCAGAGCCCTGCCGTCAGTCCCCTCTGAATGAAAGCAAAATATATTAAAACAAAAAAAGAAATCTATTTGAACGGTAGCTGAACGCTTATTTCGGGCAGGACTAAATTGGAAATAAAAGAAAATTGTAGAAACGACATTAAAGGCCATAATCAACCATTTTCTTAGGTCGCAAAGGTTCAGAAAGTCCCTTTTCATGGAATATTAATAATAAAATAATGTCTGAGTTTTTCCCTAAAGTGGTAACCGCTATTTTTAAATGCTTATTGTTACTATTCCTGTCGTATTTTTTGCGTTGTGTTTTACACGGCTGAAAAAGACGTGTCCTCACGCATATTCCTTTCTATGAAACGCTAGTGTCATTGCACAGCCAATAGTCGTTACCTTCAATGTGTTTTTGCGGCCACATATTTTCGGAGCAAAATTCGCACGCGTGAACCCTGCCTTACTGTAAGAATTGTGCCATTAGCCTGGCCGCTCTGATGGAAACAATGATTTGGTTGTAGGACGTAGCCTTAGTCCGGCTAAGGGGGAGGGGGGGGTATATCTTTGCGTTATAAATATAGACTGTATCACACATATACGGGTAATATGTATAAAGGTTTCTGCTGATTTTTATAGAATCAAAAAGATATTTTCTATGTGAAAAAAATACTATCAAAAAGCGGCTTTTTACATGGTAATAAAAGCTTTTCTTTTCTTTTTTTAATTATATCGGCATCATAAAATCCTTTTCTACTTAAAAATATCCGCCATTACTTTAATAATTGGACAAATCGTTCCCTGTCAAAGCACTGAAGGTTATATAACATACTATTCAACAACACATATAGTTTTATGTCAGAAACAAAACTTTTTTTTTTTATCTAGCGATATTACGCCTTTAAACAGGGGTCAGACTGGTCCTTTGTGTTTCTGGGTAATTTTCTTGACGTGAGCAATGTAAAATTTTAAGCCATTCAACAAAAGGTAAACTGTGGTGTTATTGTAGGAGCGCTATTGTGTGTGGCTAAGAGAGACAGAATCGTTCAGATTACTTAAGGTGTTTGCTTTAGTTTACCCTGGCAATTCTGTAGCTGTTGCAACAAGTGTGAACCAGACTGTGCAATTTTAGCACAACCATATTAGGCTGGGTTCACACTAGCTGAGAACACTATCCATTCTTTCCTGTGGGATAATCCACACAGGCTGTTGTGTTTTGCACCACAGACAATAATGAGCCTAATTTAAAAAAAAAAAAAAAAAAAAAAAAAAAAAAAAAACCCTAAGTAAAAAATCTACTAGTGTGTACCCAGCCTAAAGTTATGTGGCATTTTGAAAGTTAAAGTACCAGTAACGCCCCCAAAAATTCCCATTTGGATCGACTTGGCGGTTATTTAAATACATCACTTGTAAAAATATTATCTTTGAAGTTAATTACATGAATTGTATTGTACACTGTCTGGTTTTGTCCTTACTGATAACAGCCATGTTGTTAAATGGACCTCATCCAGTCCCACTGGTTTTTTATGGAGCTTTAGATAATAAGTGGGACTTTTTGCTTATGAGTTACATTAGTGAAGACCAATCCTTAGACTTGTTGTGTTCTTTGTGGACTTGTACTTGTTGCAGTCTGGTGAGGGTTAACAGTGCTCAGAATGTCTCCCACTGACCTTTTGTCATGTTACTCTATCTGTTTGCCTCTCACATGTCTCTGCCAGTTACCCTTCTGCTTCCAAATATTTTTCCTGTCATTCATACCAGCAAGACTGGTGCCCCTCCTGCTCATTTCTGTCTGTTAGTAAACTACAGTTCCCAGCATCCCAAAATTAGCAGACTAGTGGAACATCAAACGTTAGAAGGCCGATCTCTCTCTCTCTCTCTCTCTCTCTCTCTCTCTCTCTTTTCTCTCTGTCTCTCTCCATTCTAGATTCCAAATAAAAAAATATCCAGAAAGTTTGGCGGATCCGAGCTGCCTAAACCCAGCTGTCATACCCATAGGTGGCATTCTAATGGGAGATGCTACTGTGCAGATGGGGTTGTCCATTCGATGGATTTCTTGCAATCTGATTTGACACACATTGAAGGCTTGTCTCACATGCTGAAAGTGATAGCAGGGAGTGATGGCAGGGAGTGAGGGCAGTGCTCACGTTTTACAGAGGGTCATAAATTTCACATTGGGTTGGTCGGGCATGTTTCTGATTCTGCTTATGTCTAAATGGTATGTATGATAAATCAGAGGGCACAAAGGGTGTTTTACTGATACTATAATACCCAACTCGAATATATACGGACCCCGGGACTTATGGTTACGGTTACAGTATGGTATAGTTGCAATCATAATTGCAGACAGTGTGTTTTGTTTACTGCCTAGAAAAACATAGATCCAGTTTTTAAGGTATTAAGGCCCAAACAGGACAACCCGGGACATTGAAAACATGCTAGGGGAATAGATTTAAAGGAGAACTTGTAGACTTGTTATGTCAAGGGGTGATTGGCAAGGGGGAGGGGCGAGGCGCTTGCTCGGGTCGGCAAAACGTACAGGAAGAGGAAGTGAAGAGGATTGTGGCGCCTGCCTGAACAAGAGCAATTTAGTGAACAAGCTGTTCCATCTAATTTTGACACCCAGTTTGGGAGTTGATAATTGCCTACCCGGATCTTTTGGGCATCTGTTCATCTGGATTTTCAAGTAATGTAGATTAGGAGTGAGAGCAGTACGTTGTGAAATGGTTAGCCAGCCCAGTCAGTATATGAACTTGATTGGCGCACGTGGCCAGCTTACTGCAGTTGCGCAACATATTGGCGAGAGCGAACGAGCCACGGAGTTTTCCATTATGAGTGGAGAGATAGCGATCCAGCTGATTTGTTTATTGATTTTCCTGTCCTTTCAGCTTGTTTTATAACCTACATAGCAACAGCTTCCATAGATCTCTTTAAAGTATCTCCTGTTATTGACAGAGAGCATGCACTGCTACCAGTGACACCATAGTTTACAAAGACGGTAAATTTAACACCAGAAAGACACACAACGGCAATTCTTCCTGTAATGTATTATAAAATAAATCTTTTTTTTTTTTTTTTTTTTTTTTTTTTTTTTTTAGTTGAATTATTCATTTTTTTTTTTAATGATTTTAAGTTTGTTTTTTCTTCCATGCGATTGCAGTCATCTTTTATCCGTTACATAAACAAACCCCGCCTACTGCTGTCATTTCCTATGGAATTTTAGATGACAAATATTCATGAAGTGTTTGGAAATCCCAACATGACTTCCTCCATTAGAGAGAGTGAGGAACCAGTCTTTTACTTCCCCTTTAAATAATTCAATTCATCATTTTTTACCAACAAATTAATTTTGCTGTCCGCATGTCATATTACAGAAAAATCAATTCACAATGTCTCATTAATCGGTTAAAAGAACTCATGTAAAAAATATGTTTGTTTTTTTTTTTTACTTCCCCTTTAATTTAATTGCAATTAATCATTCACAATCAATTTTAAACAATTCATTTTTTAGAATAATATTTATAAGAACAAACACTTTTAGAACCTTATGTTTTTAATATGTATTTATTAATTATATGTAAGAGTATTTTGATTTGTAATGTAATGATTTGTTATCAATTGACTCACATGCTTGCACCAAATTCCACATATTGGCCTATCCTTTTCACTTATCTTAAGTATAACTTGCTTCATTTATTTAACTATATCCTTTAATTTGACTAAATCATCATTGTTAATTTATAAAGTATATTTCATTGCATTTATCACATCATTCACCACTTAATAATTAATCAACTTGTAGTCTCCAATCACGATTAATACTGGAATCAAAATTAGTATATGCACTTTACTGATAATATAGTACTTGATAAACAATTGTAATATAAGCCGATCGATAAGGCAACATGTAATTTCTGAGCTGTTTAAATTTGTATCACTATGTATGTACTTGGAACGCATGTAAAGATCCTTTCTGTATTTTGGAACACATGATGCTGGTGCGCACATCGTCACTGTGCGTCTGACGTCACGGACATGTGACCAGGAAGCACACAACACAGCCGGGAACTGTTTAAAACGCTGAAATACACTAGGATTCTTCACTCAAAGCGGGCGACTATTCATCTCCTGAAGAAGCTGATGTTTATTGGTGAAACGCGTAGAGAACTGTTAGTCACCTTTGAGACTTCCATTTCAATCGAGCGCTTGATGATTTTAACTTAAACTATATATGCAGATGAAATTGAATTTCATCTACCAGGATCTGATGTGACTTGATGTGCTTTTTATCCAGTTAAATCTGGTGAGTGCTTCCACCAGAGGGGGGACCACAAAGCCCCCCTCCCTGCTGTCTTAAGCACAGCTAAAGCTACTGTTAAAATACACATTAGTGTACTCCTTTATTTGTGTATTAAAATTCCATTTGTTCACTACACTTCCTGCACAGTGTCATTTGAACATTATATAACACAATAATTGTACACCATTGTGTGTCTGTCACAGAACCATTGTTAAAACCAAACAATATTACGCTAGTTATCTCTTTTGTTTTTTGAGTTCAATACCTCCAGCGCATCCTTTTTTCCTATCCACACGATTATCATCCAAATATTCATGAAGTGTTTGGAAATCCCAACATGACTTCCTCCATTAGAGAGAGTGAGGGACCAGCACAAACCAATAAAAATCAGAATTTAACTTGAAAGATGACATTTTTCCAAGTACTGCATTGCAAGGACATCTATGCCAGCGGTGGCGAACCTATGGCTCTTTGTGGGCACGTGTGCCGTCGCTGCTATAACCACTATCCTAGGTCCGTCCAGAGGCGAGTGCTCCTTCAGTACAGGCCGCGGACTTAACCTAGCAGTTTTCAGGTCAGATCCACAGCCTACATTGAAGGGGCGCTCACTCGCAGGGAGATTCTAGATAGGATACCTGTGGCCAGAGCTTTGACCCCCGATGCAGGCGCGATTAATTCATTATCTGTACTTTGGGTTGAAAAGGTTCGCCTCCACTGATCTATGCTAATCCCGATAGCAGTTTACTTTTTGCGGTGCTGCTGGTCCTTTAAGCTTCAGCTGACAGTGCAGTTTTTCTCCCCTCCTCTGTAAGACTGAATAAACAAATGCTATTTTTGCTTCTCAGCTTGCTATTGAACATTCAGTGTTATTTTGTGGCTTCTGAGGCTGTCCCTAATGTAACTAAACACCA
This sequence comes from Pipa parva, assembly GCA_019650415.1. Taxonomy (NCBI): domain Eukaryota; kingdom Metazoa; phylum Chordata; class Amphibia; order Anura; family Pipidae; genus Pipa; species Pipa parva. Next base: position 12,879 of record WMED01002266.1, read on the forward strand.
TTAATAAAATGTGCGGCTCACCATCATTTCCCTCCCCTCTCTGAAAAATGGCGTTGGAACCGTTAATAACTGGTACATTTATAGAGTTGACAAATAAATCCGTATTTGGTGAAACATTTATGACAGACACAAGATGCCCTTGTCTAGCAATAAATAAATCCTCAAAAGACTTTGAAGAGTAGCCGTCAGTCGAAATGCAATAAAGAAATAATGATCATTCTTTTGCCTTTGCTTGTCCTGTTTATAATGCAAATTAGCTTAAAAAATGACATTTGGTGGTTTCAATTTGAAAGTTTTATGCTTTTTTGTGCTTGCCTATAGGGACTATTTCAACAGTCTTGTCTTGCTTTTTGATTGTGATATAGACTGTTCTAACCAGAGACAGATATAAATAGAGCATGTGTATATCGGTACAGCATCGAGAGGCCAATCATTACAATGAAAGCTAGTTATATTCTTAATAATCATTATTGTCACTAGGTGGGTAATAACGCATTGAGGCTATAGATATCAGCAGAATCAGAATGGAAATGGAAGGTATAACCATTGAATCAGGTCTACCATTTATGTAGTGGTTTGTCCAATGTTTGGTTTTCTCCCAGAATGCTTTGCTGTATGCATTGTGGGAGTCTTGCCAGTCCCAACAAGTCTCTCTTTCTCTTTATTGTTAGATATTGAGTACTTTAGGCAGGACAAATCTGTTGCTGTTTTCTGTGCATTTCTTTGACCAGTTACTCCACTAATAGTGTAAACTCTGGATCATTACTGTAATGAAGAGTATCCTGAACCTTTAAAAAAAAAAAAAAAAAAATCTACTGCTTTTCATCAAAGGTGCTAAGCACTGATAGAGCCTAATCACTGCCTGCCTTATTTGTCATGATTGAACCATTGTTTGGTCTGTAGAACCAGGCACTTGCATTAACTTTGTGCCTTTAAATTGCACTGCCAGGGTCCGTCACCTGAGAGACTTCCATATTGCTGCCGTAATTTTTACTCTTTTACTCCAGATGTCCCCTGCACATATGGCGAGCATTGCTGCTGTGTGCTTATGTAGCTGAAATTGGAAAAAAATAAAATGTGTGCAATCTGCAGTCTTGAGTGAATCTTTGCTGCTGAGTCTCCGTTTCAGGACTTTATTTAGCATTCTTGCATTGGTGGGATCAGCATCTAGTTTTCTGTTTGCAGAAAGGGTATTCTTTTGGTGTGCGGGGTCCATCATGCTCTCCTGATGGACATGGCTTGCTTCTGGAGTGACCACTGATGTTTAGGAAAAGTGTTTGCTCTGCACTGAGCTTGAGTTGGTTGCTTGAAAAGTCCAACCTGGATATGCCTGGTCTAGATCTTCTGGATGTGCTGCAGATTGTATTGTTTATATCTAATGGGGACGTATCGGTTCAAGATGAAGGGAGTTTTCTTTTCTGAAAATGGTGGTTGATATTAATGAAGGGAGAGAAGCGGGGGTTGGGGGGGCAGTATTTGCAAAGGAAGGAACTAGTTTAAGCCATCGTCACTTTTGTAGTGTCACCGAATGGAAGTTTTATCCACCATGTGAATATTTTGGAAATATCGGCAGAACGTTCTCTTTCCAGATCAACCATGTCACTTTTTAGTTGTTCAGGGCAAATGATAATTAAATAACGGGACAATCATAGTGAACTGAATAGTTTACTCATATTCTTATAATGAACAATTCCCATTATGACCATCATGAGACAAGTATGAAAGGCAAATCCAATGGATCGTGTTCCAGTGGAACAGGATAGGTTTTATGGTAATCAAACCCTTCTGGCCTCCAAATGCGTTATGTTTCACTTGTAATTTTAATACTCCTCTCTCTCTGTATTGCGCAACTCACGAGGTTGCAATGTCTGGTTGCTTAACAGATTCTAGGACGCCACCTAGAGGTTACAAAGACCCAACTTTAGATGAGAGATTTGAACCTAATTGATAAAGAACAATTATAATAAATATTAATTTTCCATGAGAGTACGTCAGGGACTAAGTCTGGACTTTAAGCGTGGTGTTTAACTTGGAACTAGAGTATGAAACCTTGCTGTTTATACAAGTAGAGATGGCTTCACATGTAGGACAACTCAACCATAACCATGAGTGGATGATCTCTTTATGATTGGTGTGCCTGAGACCTGATCAGAGTTAAAGTCCCTTTCCCAGCCAAGTAACCAATCCTTAATCACTGCAAGTTCTTCCATTATCTTTTCCCCTGTATCTATCTATATCCCTTATCCCATATTTATACATGGTGGGGCAGTTTACTATCCATTTCATCCTGCAGGTTTTTTTTAGTTCTTTCGAGGAAAATGCCTTTCTTTTATCCACAGGGGTTCATCGTTCCCAGGGATGGTAACAGTTGCAACTCTGATAACCCCTATACCTATGTCCATGATCAATAACTTTGGAAGGAAAATCAAATGAATCAAAATGAAGACTAATTGCAAACTGCTTTTATGTTGCTTGGGTAAATAGCCCTAGTAACTCGTCTGCTTTATGGAAGGTTGGAGAGGAGTTGAAAATTAATGTAAATTGCACAGACACACAAATTTCAGGATTGGTAAAGTTACTTTGTTGCCTGATATCTATCAAACAACTTGTACTTGTTGTATTTTCGGGGGAACTTCCACTTTAACTGCCTTTGTACAGAGACTGAACTCATAATGTCCTCGGCACGTGCCTTCAATATTAATGGCGCAAGCCCGAATGCTTATTGTTTTCCAGCGAACCCAAACGCATATAGCGCAGGATGTCAGTATCCTAAGTGCACAGTGAAACACAGGGCCAAAACATAAAATCCTAAATGCTTTTAATTGCCATCTGCACTCCACTTAGAAACAAAGTAAAAAACAACAGGAAACCATTAGAGGAGTTTAAACGATTTGAAGGCTACCATTTACAGCGAGGCGGCCATTCATGCCCAGATTATCAAATTCTGTAACCCCCTACTCTCCTATAGAAATTGCCCAAAACATCTGGCCTGGTGTGGAGTTTTGGGATCGTTCAAAATGAAAAATATTATTTAAAATACAAAAAAGAAACAGTTTTAATTCGAATTGCTTATGCAAGAACTGAACATTGCTCATTAATTGCACCTTGGACAATGTGTAGTAACATGAGTAGAGAGCTTATCTATCTTAATGGTAGAACAGGTAGGCTTTGTCCTTCCGTTATTGACGGACTTCAACTCACAGCAGCACTTGACCACTTCACTGCTGGTGAGGAGGATCATGCGAGTTGTAGTCTTGTAACAGAGTCTGCCTTGCCTTTTCACTAAAGGCATAATATCACTGAAATGAGGGCTCTGCTCCCAGAAGACTTTGTTTTTCTCGACCTTAACAACATGGCCACTGTCTAGTTCTTTTGTTTCCACCCACTAAGCTACAGATCTGTGCCTGTCCTACACAGAAATGTGCCTTGATAGCTGGAAAGAGCTCATGGTGTCATTTTAGTGGCTCAGCCGTAGGTGATGATTTCCTGAATATCTTTTTTCAAAGTGGTTGGTTACTAAGGGCACCTCCTATGATTTAAAACTCCCATAATCCTCCTGGATAGGAACTTGCCTTTTGGAATCTGTTTCTCCATTTTGCTTCAGTAAATGTAGACTTAGGTTCCTTCAAAAGCTTGTAAAGTTTAAAACTCTTGTATAAAACTGCAAGCGTAGTCAATTGTTGGGAGTTTATAAAACAGAAATAACATGACGGTAGCATTCCATTCTAACCAGTAATGGTTTGCAAAACCTGATCCAATCTGCCACCTTTTATACAACTGAGGTCCCTCTGAAAGGGCAAATAAAGGCAAAATACAATTTCTTTGTCGTCTGTTTTATGAAAAAGAAATATCTTGATTTTTGTTGGGTTTTAACAATATCATTTTTGGTGATCCCCCAGCAGTTGAGCAGAGTCTCTGACGCATGTGAAATTTTAATTTACTTTTTTTACAAATTGCCGAACTGCTGGCTTCAAACTAATTGGCCATACAGGAAACGTCAGGAGTTGCTTTTGATAGAAAGTCACTACAAATTAAAAATAGTTAAATAAGTAAAGGCTCCATATTATAAAAATAATTAAACTGTGACGGTTAGACTGGCTAGTGACTGTTAGTGACTGTTTCTTTGTTCTGTATGTTTCTGTAGGATGCATGATGTAGCGTAGCGGTGTGTTTAGTACCTACAGCACCGGTTTCATGAAGGAGAAGTAGCTTATGGTAGAACGTGGAGCCTTTATAAGGAGCAAGGCATAATTTTCAGGACATACTCCACAGTGCTTTACAACGCAGCAAGTTTATTTTTGGAGAAGCTGCGCTGTAAACGACAGGGCTGTGTAAAAATAGCCAGGTTTACAGAATCTAAGAGAAAACATCTGCCGAGCGCCCGGCGGATTCTCTGAAGTCAGCAGAGATGTGTGTATTCATTGCAATTATGTATCTGGTCCCATAGAAAGACCCATTTAGTACTGAAGAAAGCACTGCTGAGGCAGCATCGATCCCATTGGTTCACTCAGCCCAAAGCTGATGTCGAGACAAACTGAGATCCTAATTCATGTTTATATACAAGGGAGGAACTAGAGCAGAACTGTGCAGAGGGGCGGACATGCACAGCCGGCTTACAGAGGGACTAAAATATCCTTAAGCCACCAGGGCAGGGAAGAAGCAATCATTTGTGAGGGTGGCCTAATGACAACGCCTTGTGTGTCCACAGTGGGAGCCATCTGCTAATACTGGTTTATTTGCATTAGTCCAGTCATTACGTGTATATAAATCTAGATATAGGGTCGGTTGTGTACGTAGGCTCGTATTTGCGCAGACATATATTTATATCTGTATTAATAAAGCATCTCTTTCCTTGCACTGGTTTAAGGTTCCCTCTCAAATTCCTTGGCTAACCCTTTATTCTCTCTACTAGACATCTTCCTTACCCAGCGTGCACCCATAGCCATCCTGCTGTGCTCCCAACCCCCCTAGCCTGTTATCGAGCCAGAAACACTGAATAAAAGGTTGCTTATGTATGAAAGAGCATACTGTAAAACATCCCAATGTGGTACAGCATGAAATATCCTAACTGCATTGGCTGTGATTTGTAGAAGCCCAGGGGAACTATATATTATTTGCACTCTCCTACATTCTCCTGTGTATTGCACGTTACAGTACATCAAACCAACTGATTTCAGGAGTGCAATGGAAAAAGGCTTCCCCCAGTTAGGAGTTTCATACTGTACATCTTTAGAAATGTTTTTTTTTTTTTTATTATTGGAATATTTGGGACTAAACATTTGTGAGCATTACATTCTTTCATGTTGAAGCGACTCGGAGTGCTGCTGCTCCTTTAATTTCTCATTAGCTGTGTCCCTCTGATCCGCAGACCTTCTTCACGGGGTCATGGTCAGTGTTCCACTCCCCCCCCCCCCCAAACTGCTGCCCCAGTGCATGGTGTGGAGGCTCAGAGCTGAGCTTTTCCTGGTTGTGATTTCAGACATTAAGAAAGAAAGGTTTTAACGGGTGTGACAGTCCTGAGCCCGATGGGGATGATTCCATTGACCAGAGCCCCCTCATGGAAGACAAATACCGTAAACCAAGCGAGGACCTGGACATTCTATTCAAGCGATACGGTGTAAGTACAAATTAATCTACAGCAACTCTTCATCTCTCTCTTTCTCTCTCTCTCTCTCTATTTTTGTGTGTGCGTTTTCCCTTTACCCCTTTCCCTTTCCCCTTCCCGTAAATATGGCCGCAATCTCAAAACCAAACTGAAAAACTTCCAAAACATATAATATATATGTATATCTATAAAAATTCCTTCCCCCTCCACCCCAATTCCTGACCCCCAACCTCAAAAAGCAGGCGCTGAACAAGAAGCACAGGGAATACGAGAGTCCGGACGCAGACGAGGTTTTTGCTCTGACTCCACAGACCGAGGAGAAATATAAAAAGATTGACGAGGAATTTGATAAAATGATGCAGAGTTATAGACTCGCAGTGAGTACCGTGGGATTGAGCCAAAGGCCACAGCAGCACTGCAGGTTTTGCATAAATAAGTCTATTTATTGCAACGGTTTTTACCTACATCCTACCAGGGCCGCTAATATTTGAGGCTGCTAGGGGCGCTAATGTTTGTGGCTACCAGGGCACCAATGGTTCAGGCTTACAGGGACGCTAATGTTTTGTCTTCCTTTTTAAAGAATTGAAGATTCAGCCACCGCCATTAAAGGGGGAGATGTTCACCTTTAAATCAGCCTCAAACTACCAACTTTTACCATTAACGATAAAGACCGTCAGATCAGATCATGTGTTTAATGCAGTTTCACTGGGTTTTTAATGCAGCCAACCAAACCCACTAAATAAATTATTTGGAGGAGCCAGTGACATTTTGCGGCAGTGATTCTACTTAACCTGCCTGGTCTGCCAGACCATGGCACAGGTTGTTAATTTCAGTAGAATTCAGGCTAGCAAAGCAAAATATAAGGAGACAGTTTATACATAAATATGATAATATTAGTAAAATGGCTTATTTGGCTGCAGTTCCCCTTTAACAAGCCAACCACATGTGAATAAATTAGAGGAATTCCTGTTTAAATCCTGGCTGAAGCCATCTATGTGGCTGGCTAGACTTATGCCAAATACAGCACATTTTATCCCATACTTGGAAATACAGCTTTTGTTGAACTACAATTCCCTGCATCCCCTCATCCACCTTAAGCTGTCAGAAGTGGTGGGAATTGTGGCTCCAGTTGTAGCAACAGGGTATTACTTCAGCCTGTGGCTTTCCGCGATGGAAGGCTGGACATCACCTTTGGGGACCCAAAACATGAAGCCAGTGATCCATTCTATTCAGACATAGGAGATTTAAAGGAAATATTTGCACTTAAAGCCATAGTATACAATTTCTCTCTCTCAGCACCATTTTTAATTGGAATATTTGAACTATGAGCCTGTGTTTTTTTTCTTTCTACACTATGCCTAGGGAATGAAACCTGCAGTGCTGCTCAAAGAAGAATGACCCTCTTAACCCCCAGGCAGCTAATTTATATGCCTGGTTCGATCAGGGGGTTAAGGCCTAAAGTTGTTGTTTTCTTTGCATGGCTCTGCTTCACGGCATCGGTTTCCTAATCTGTGGACACGGTTTAGCAAAGTACTTCATGGTGCTGTGGCAGATCCCAATGCCTCCATGGCGCTTCTGTCACACTCCCCAGATTTTACTAAGCGCCGCTGCACCCCAAAAGCGACTGAGTACCGTAGCACGTTCCCTAGAAGAGAATTTCCCTTTTGAAAATAACAGCAAGGCAGAAAGGCCTAGAACGAAAGCAGTCTTCTCCTGCCTATTTCCATAATGGGTCTTGTTGGAATTTACTGCGATGGTGGCTAGAGGAGATGTGCTTATGCAAGCAAACTGGCAGACCCTTTAATAAGTGCAGAGTGCAGTGGATGAATGTTAACTCACGCAGTAAGCTTGTGTTCACACTTGGCTGTCTAGGAAGGTAAGCCGTGCTTATAAATGTGGACTATTTCCCCCTGACTATAGAACCTGTGTCTGCGCAGTGGAGGTACAAGTAGGACACTGCCTTCGATTAAAGTTTCCCCAGTTCATTCAGGCCTGGTATTAACACATTCCTCTGCGTCCCTAACTCTTGGGTTGAACTGTAACTTCTTAACTAGCTTCTGTTTTTCACTGACCACTAATCCTTTTGTTTGTTGTTTGTTTGTTTCTTGCCATTTCTTTGTCATTTTGTTGCACGGAATTTTGCCCTGTGCTTATAGGCTTCTGGAGCATAGAGAAAGCTAATCTTCACCCCCCCCCCCCCCCCCTTAGGCCTTTAGTTCTCACTTTCTCTTTCTCTCCCATACACACACACACACACACACAAAAACAAACACGCGCACCGCATAACATAAACCACCAACACACACGTCGCAAACGCATAACCTGCCATATGCTGCCCTTTAAATATTGCGTGGGTTGATGTATCATGTCAACACAGAGTGGGCGTGTGACGCAGATGGCAAATGAAGAAGCTTCTGTATGAGAAAGAGTTAACTATTTTGTACAGTAAGGTTAGTCTTAGAGATGAAGTCCCCTAGCAAGATTCATTTTAGCTACTCCTTACTTTGTATTTCTATAGAAGCCTTGTGGGCCATAGACCTGACTCTGGATGGGAAAGCGTCTACACCAAGGCACAGATAGACTTCTCGATCTTCTCCGAGCTACACATGCTCTGGAAGTTGGGAATTGTAATCCTGTCTGGTACTCTCCAACTTCTTCTTAGTCACAGGCTGAATTTCTGATACACCCCTGCCTGTTTCTGTAGTACTTCACATTGGTAGGACAAGCGTAGCTTAGCTAAGTTGTCTAAGGCCTTGGCAAATTAGGTGAGGCAAGGGAGCTGATGCCTCTCTACTTTAACATAATTTACTGTACAGAAAACAGTGATGGACATGGACTTGCTTGATTATCCTTGTTTGTGTCTTTTTGCCCTCCTAGTCTGCAGTCCCAGCTCCGAATTTTGCCATGCCTGTTACTGTACCCGTGACCAACCAGAACACACTGCAGTTCAGCAACCCAGGGGGTTCCCTCATCACGCAGTCACTGATGACTTCCTCGTTGAATGACCCACGGCTTTTGTCCCCACCCCAGCCAGCCTTACAGAGGAACACAGTATCACCTGGTCTACCTCAAAGGCCAGCCAGTGCAGGTAAACTCTTACATTTTGGTTTAAGATAACTGGTTTTGAGTAACAATAGCTATGTATGGAGGTTTATCGTATTGCAGTCAAGCAAACAAATAAATATGTCTTGAGGGAATCCTTCATGTCCCAACAGGAGGTTTATATTTTATATGGATGGTTTGGACATTTTACATGAAGTCCCCTTACCCATTTAATGTCCAACTGCAACACACTGAAAAAAAAACAGTTGTGCATACAAGCCTTAAAGGAGACTTAAAGAAAAAAATAAAAAAGGACTGTTATAATACTTACCTTATACTGAGCCGATTAATTACAGTCACAGCATGAGCTGTATTGTAATTAGCCGGCTCCCGATGCTTCCCCCGATGCTTCCTGCACAGCATTGGCTGACTGCCAGCCAGCGCAAAACTCCTCCCACCTTGTTTCACTTTGGGTGTTTCAGGGCTTAAACATCATCACGTTCAGTGCGGGGGCCAATAAGAACGCTCCCCACAATGAGTGTGATGATGTACGAGGCTGGGGAAGGAAAAGGAGCTGCGCGCTGGTATCTGTGTCAGCCAGTACTGTACAGAAAGAGTCGGGGGAAGCATCAGCAGTCGACTAATTACAGCACAGCTCATGCTGTGACTCTAATCAATTGGCTCTGTATAAGGTAAGTATTTTTTTACTTTAGGTCTCCTTTAAGTATGTCCGTAAATCCAGTAAAGTTCTACCTTGGTTCAGTAATTAGAAAGAAATTATGTTCCGATTCTGAATTGCTGCTGATATTTTTATTTTTAAAACTCTTTATTCTTTTACCTGTAGGTGCAATGTTGGGAGGGGACCTGAACAACTCAAATGGAACATGTCCGAGCCCAGTAGGTGAGTTACAGAACATTCGTTTGAATTGCTTCTCACTTACCATGTGCACTAAAGGGGCAGTCATTTACTGTGGTCTAGTAACCCACTGCAACCAATCAGAGCTCCTTTACATGAGTAAATACTATGTGATGATTGGTTGCTATGGGTTACTACATCTCCGGGAACGATTTCCCTTTGTTGATACCTTCACATAATGTTGTTTTCTGGAACCTAGCAAAGCCTCTTTGGCATGTTATTAGAAGCCAGCACAAGATAAGTGTGCTGCCAGCGGGTATACTCATGCACTTTCCCAGTTATCCATAAAAATATCAGGCATTCTCAGTTCATGCTTGCCCTCGATTCTTCCGGAACTGGAATGTCCATCAACACCTGCAAATGCCCGAGGGTACCTTGCATCTACTTGTTACAGAGCAGAAGCCATGTTTACAAGGACAAATATTTCCAGATCTGCAAAGGGCTGTCAGTGTAAATCATTAAAATGCCTATATGATGGATTTGAGATCTCTGGTACATGCTTCAGGCCTCTGCCTTACAATCTTTAAATCTGTTTTGGAAATATAAATATTTAATAATCATTAAAACGGCAATCTACCATGAGTTTCCCATCTATACCCGCTGAATTGTTACCGATCTACAAATCCCAGAGTGCCCAGTTAGCCAGTGCCAGCTACGAAGCGCCACCTGTTTGTTAAAAAAATCTAAAAATCGATGTTGTTTTTGTATAATTGTCTCTGCTGCAGCAGAGCCTTTATAGGAGTCGAAGGGGACAAATCTCTTATTCAGATAAGATCATTCCGGCAGCAGAGTTGAGAATAAGTTTAAGAGGAGAGAGACTGGAGGCTGGTTAGCAAAATGTTACAGGAATCCAAGCGGGATAAAATACAAGCATGCATGACCTATTACTTATTTTGTTAGAATGCAGTTATCTATTAAAAGTCTCATTTAAAGTGTCCCATCTCCTGGATGGAAGACCACCCACCCACCACTGTCACTACAAGAGACCTCCTAACCTGAAACACCCCATCCCCCTTACCCCCACGTCCATTCCAGTCCAACATTTCCCAGTATACTATGTAAGTGGTGTGCACCCCTATCCACTGAAAACACTACAGTGAATATCGATCTTACTGTCTCTTTAACCACTGATATAAGGAAGTGCTAAAACAATGAAGACTCTCAATATAGGCACACTAGAACTACAAAGGACTACAACTCCCATGATTCAGCTGCTGAGATCTTTTAATTCACCGCATCTACTTTGGAGGGCAAGTTTAACCTCCCTGTTTGCCCTCCATCCCCACAAATGCACTGCGCTGATATGGGCAGCATAAATATCCATGCATTCATTAGTCTCATTCTATTCAGTAACAAACAATCTTTTAAATAACCTTTTTTTTTTCCCCCTTTCTCCGATGGCTGTGATGTAACGCCAGTTTCACGGATGTGTCCAAAATATTTAAGTTTCTTCTTCCTTTAATGAGACAAGACACAGATGTACATGTGTGACCCCATTCATGTCATTTGAATTTTCCTTGGGTAGATAATCAGTCTGATTATGCTGAAAGAGACAGACTATAATGAACGTTCATAAGCTGAATTTTCAAGCAAGCCTATTCAATTACTTGCACACGTCTGTACCTGCCTTTTTTACCCATGTATTACCATTTATTAATGGCTCATTATGCTGTAGCTTATTTGTATATTTAAATGTATTGCTCCCTTGTTATGATCATCAATGAAATGTTAAACCTACCCACCATCAATACTTTATAATCCTCTTCAGATGCATCACATGGTATAACGGAGTCCGTTTAGACTCTACACAACAATAAGCTCCTTATTTAAATAGGCTCCACCCACTTACTCATCATAATACCTTTGTCACATGGTATAATTAATTAGATTGGAAACAAACCTAAAAACATGCCTAGCTAGTTGTGACCAGCTCCAGACCTTTATACTGTGTCACATAATATAACCTAGGCAGTAGAGTGTAGCACCGTGTTAGCCATAGATATAAGGCTAGGTTCACACTAGCACATGATGCGCAGCACATCATACGCTAATGTGAAAAAAAAAATACGGCTGTTTGATCACAGTAGTATATGATGCCCTGTGCATTATACGCTAGTGTGAACCTACCCATAGCAGAGACAAGTAGAGTATAGGTGATGCCCTTTGTTGGCTAACGGAATAGATGGTAAATGCAAGTTTTCCCCACTACTTACCTTGCCATGCCTGATGAAGAGACCTTAGGAGCCTCGAAAGCTTGCATTTACCATTTATTTCGTTAGCCAATAAAAGGTATCA
>WMED01002267.1:0-24733 GCA_019650415.1 Pipa parva
AAAAACAGTAAAGATGACAAAAACTAAATGGAAATCTTTGATGCAGAAAATGACATTTCTTACAACACTGTTGCATAACAGCAGAGGCGGGCAATTATTTTTGCCATCGGGCCGCATGAATGGCTTCAGAGGGCCGGGGGGGCACGCCCCTCCATTTTTACATCTTGCTGTAGGCCGGTCTTAGGAGTCTGGAGGGCCAAATGCGGCCCACGGCCTATAGTTTGCCCAGGTCTGCATAACAGAGACCTCTAGAATTGACAAAGGAAAGTATATATCATAATGATGCATGTCACTGTTTATGCCATAATATCAAGGGGACAAAACAAAAAGAGAGAGATTAAGATGCATTGGGGTCCTAGGCAGATCCTAGGTCCTAGGGCGCCTTGTGCATAATCTGATGCTAGGTGAGAGACATAGGAAAGGTTATGAAAAGTGATATAAACAGAGGCACAGACCATATTTAATATTGTGCAAAACAGGCATTTTACAGATAACACGGGAAATTTATAGACAGGGGAAATCTTTCAAGAGGTCTAGTAAAGCCTAGCAACCAATTAGAAGTTGGCTTGTAGACATGGCTTGTAGACATCTGGTTTCCCTGTACCAGAAAATTAAAACAGCTGATTGGTTATTGTGGGTGACTAGACCCCTTGAAAGATTGCACCTGTTAATAAACTCCCATGTATGTGTATTCTTAAAGAAATTAAATTATTAAATTATTAATTATACATTATTTTAAATTATTGCACAGAATACTTGAATCTTGGTGAAAGTAAAAGAAAAATAATATCTAGTAAAATTGTCTTTTTTTTTTTTTTTGTCCGGGATTTAGAATTGGACAGTAGATCGGATGTTTAAAGAGGCTGAAATATTCTTCAAGTCTGTTAACCTGTCTGCCTTGAATGAAAACTTCTGGAACAAGTCTATGTTTACAGAGCCTAATGATGGAAGACAAGTTGTGTGTCATCCTACAGCATGGGACCTGGGAATGAATGATTTCAGGTTCCAGCTTTTATAGATAAATTAATTAATATGTAGCTGAATAATCTTAGTATATGGCTGACCTACGCATTGTAAATGAAAATAAGTTCTATTCTTAAAGAAAGAAAAAAACAGCACCAGTTCTAAAGCACATTAATACATATTTATCTGTTTCTCAACAAAGAAACAGATTAGCCAGATTAGGTTTTCTTTAAAATCAAAATCTGCAAAAAAGGTGTATTTTATTTTAATGTGTTTTTATACATTATTAGTCACGCATATTCAATTTCTACAAAAAAAATACAAATAAACAGTTTCTCTTATTTCTATGGTACATACATGAACAAATAATCTAGATAAGGTGAACATTTCTAAAAGAAAGTACATGGAGGGGAGACAATGTAGGAGAAATTGATAAAAGTCACCTTATCAGTTTGTTTCACCGTTATTCTCTATTTGAATTTAACTGATTTATACAGGGTTAAAAAAAAATTGTCTATATTGAAAAAACCAGTATCGATAATTATCAGTCAGTTAAAACTGACATACTTTTTCCTTGTTTTCCACACAGTTCCCATTCCATTTCAGCTAGCGATGATTATTTTTCACTGGGTAAACTAATCTTACTGTATCTAAGTCACAGGACCACCCACATAGGGAATAATGGGTTTCAATCAGCCTTTTTCAAGTGGACACTTTTGGTCTAAACAAGTTTTAGAAATATTGATATTGTTGACATCAACATATTAGTGCTATTTCACTAGCGTTAACCCAGATAAAAAAAAAAATATCCGACTTTTATAAATATTCCCCATTAAGGAGTACTGCTCAGAGTATTTGTTTTTGCTTTTATATGCTTTTTCTCTAGGGCTGGGTAACACTATCTAAGAAGCAGTAGAGTTATGGACCATGTTAGCCATAGATTTAAGCAAAGACAAGTAGAGTATAGGTGATACCTTTAATTGGCTAACAGAATAGATGGTAAATGCAAGTTTCGAGGCTCCTAAGGCCTCTTCATCAGGCAATGAAAAGGCTTTAGGAGCCTCGAAAGCTTGCATTTATCATCTATTCTGTTAGCCAATAAGAGGTATCACCTATACTCTACTATCTAAGAAGCAGTTATTAGTTATGTTTGAGTGGGTTTTACTTGCACATTTTTGGTTTTGCTGTTTTGCGACATGTTTCCAACATTTCTCTTGCAGAATCAAGATGTGTACAAAGGTGAACATGGAAGACTTCCTCACTGTACACCATGAGCTGGGACACATTCAGTATGATATGGAATATTCATCACAGCCCATGATGCTCCGGGATGGGGCTAATGAAGGCTTCCATGAAGCTGTTGGAGAAATTATGTCACTTTCTGCAGCTACCCCTAAGCACCTCAAGAGTCTTAAGCTGTTGCCAGATACATTTGTTGAAGACAGTGGTAAGTATATTCCTGCTATAGCCATCTATATATATATATATATATATATATATATATATATATATATATAGTGAGAGAGAGGGGGAAATTCACAGAAATTTCTAACAATGTGTAGGTTGCAGAGACTCTTTTCATTGTTTCTGTGTTACAAAGAACATTATCAATAGTAGATGAGAAAGGGACAGTTGGTATTATGGATACCAGTGGTTCTCAAACTTTTTCACCTGAGCCTCAGTTTTTCCTTATGATCAATTCTCACGTGTCATTTATTGGATACAGCTAATGGCTGTACACAGTTTACATTGCCACCACATAATATAACACATTTAGTAGACGCACAGCTCACACCCATTATTATTACAAGAGTGTTTGGACATCATCATATTATTTATCATAAAATATTTCTGCAATGTATGGGTCAACAGAATACTACAGTAAAGGACACACTAGAAAACACCACTTACACCAAAGAATGAAATGAGATTTGGCAGAGGGGACACTATTCTAAACTAAATATTCACAGCTAAAGTTCCCTTTTGCAGTTCATAATTGAGGCCCACCTAACAGTTTGAGAATGATCGATGTAAACAGCATCGGCTGTCCAGTCTTGTGTGGGGATTTGTGGTGTCTGTAGACAGTCACTCTGTCTACATGTATCTATGCATATTTTTTTAATTATACCGCTCTGGGTGTAATGCAAAACAATAGAGAAATGGGAGATGAGCTTGATAATAATACAAGTCAAGTAAATGATAGCACAAAATCATGAAGTTACATCATTCTATGTGCTAGATAATGACTGAAACAGGAGGATGGAGGTCCCTGCCCCGTAGAGCTTACAATCTAAATGGGAGAAAGACTTAAGGGGAATAAATACAGTAACATAAAATTTTGGGTCCTTGGCCTATAATAATCTATAAATGCCTATCATGAAGTAATAAGCATAATAAATGAAATACATAAAAACCAGAAGATAATAAATATCTGAGAAGTAAGTCTATTATGGTCTCTTTCTAACTCTTACACAACCCTGACAGTACAAATATACTGTATACTGTACCTTTATGTTTGTACCAGTTCTTGTACTCACTGAGAGAAATATGTATTTCCTCGTGGCTGCCATTAGAAATCACAGGGCTCCCCCACAACCTGACAAACGGGGCTCTCCAAAATTATTTATCCACATATCCAATGAAAAATTCCAAGTTACACTGCTCAGTGTCCCTTTAGGGCATCGGTTTTATTGAAACATTCACTGAAGCCTACATATGACTGTCTTTCTTGGCCTCCTAGTTTTCTGAGCTGGTGGGCCCCCACATCAGTATCCCCCTGTTAGCAGCCCTCTACTTCCTGCAGAACATGCACATTAGGTAGTGTGTAGCACAATGTAATGTGCAGAGTATGTTCTTTCCGTGCTGTTTAATCTTTTACTAACTGCCTATTACATCTTTGGCACATTTCTTGAATTTTTAAATTTGGCAGGACAACTTCTTCTCCCTTTAAATCACTGTCTAAAACAAAAGATACATTACAGTCATTTTAATTATACCAAGGTTTATCTAATTAATAGTCTGATCATGGATAAATCTTCATTTCCAAACAGAGACAAAGATCAACTTCTTAGTTCGACAAGCGTTGACCATTGTTGGCACCTTACCTTTTACCTACATGCTTGAACAGTGGAGGTGGAAAGCGTTCAGGGGCGACATCCCTAAAGATAAATGGATGAAGACCTGGTGGCAGATGAAGTAAAGTGAAAAATGTCACAGTGTTTTTACATTTGATTTTAAGAACAGATTACACTTGGGAGTAATAAAGAAAACACGATAGTTTATGACATCATTTTACATTAATTGTTAGCAATAATGTTAAACAAAACTATAAAAGGTATCATTATAATGCAGTTCAGCAAACAAGACTCTCTCCATAACCCTAAAGTGTTATAAAAAACATTAAGCAATACATAAAATGGTGCTTAAGCAATACATAAACAAACTAATTCATTTCCAATAAATATAGTGGTGGCTTATGCTGTTCAAGCACGAGAATTCCACATAAAGAACTTTCTTACAGGTGGGAAGTAAGCACAATCTGCATTCTATTAACAATTCTAAAAGTACAGGAACACCAAAAAATGAAGATGCCTCAAATGCATTTATAGTTACTGTATATTCAATATGTCCTTCCAAAAATTCTTCATTGTGTCTAGAAAGTAAGAGATTTAGCTGTTTAGCTTAAAAAAAAATAAATCAGTTTTTTGGGCACACTTTCAGAATAAAGCACCATAGAAAACAATGGGATTGGGTGAGGTCTGTTTAACAACATGGCTGCTATCACCTGTAAAGATAATAACAGTCAAAATGCAATAAAGTTTTGAATTCAGCTTCAAAGATAACATTTTTACAAATGTGAATCCGAATGGGAATTTGTATTTTTATTTGGTATTACTGGCCATTTAATAGAGGTGTAAAAATAGTTATGTAAAAACAGTGCATGTGCTTCCCATAATACCATCACTTCACCTTGATTAACAATAAACCATAACAGCACCACTGCTCTATATGCCATGACTAATTATTGTCTGTATTATTGCACATTATAGGAAGATATCAGCCTTACGTCTCTGTGTTTCATCTTCAACTAAAGTGCTATCTCAGCAGTTCTCAACCTATATATAGTGGCGACCCCCAGGATGATGTCATGGCGCCGGTGATATCACCATGTCACGTGTCACATGATGTCATCGTGACCAAACATCATCGCATCGCGTGTCATGTGATGACGCTCATGCGGAACGTCATCAAGTACGCGCATCACGTGATGACGTTTGGCACTATATAAGGGGACCTGCGCCCGCTTCCAGATTTACAGTGTGCTCCGCGACCCCTGTGAGAGTGTCATTCGACCCCCAAAGGGGTCACGACCCAAAGGTTGAGAACCGCTGTGCTATCTCTTTGCTAAAGCAAGTATAGAGTAATCAGCAGCAAGAGTTCCTAAGGTCATGGTTTACAAGACCATAAAGTTCACTGCAATAAGTCACAGAACACTGCACAGAGGTAGAATGTTAAGAGACACTTGTTTCACTTTATGTCTTTAACCACATAATAGTCTTACTTCTCTTTATTCCTTTTCTTTAGGCCTATCCAATATCTGCATCAGTCTGCTATTCAGATAACTCACTATTTTTAAGGATAACTGACCTTAACAACCTACCAGTTAAACAGCAAAAAAAAAAATTAACAATTTTCCAAAAATGACCAGTTGGTCTTTGATAAGTATTATCTGAAGCCAGGATAATGTTGTCTTAAATGTGGAGTTGCCTTTATTGACTTTGTATGTTTCTTGCTTTATTTCCTCCAGGCGAGAACTAGTTGGAGTAGTGGAACCAGTCCCACGTGATGAAACCTACTGTGACCCTCCAGCTCTTTTCCATGTATCCAATGACTACTCATTTATCAGGTATGGTCTTCAACCATTGCTTGTTTTAAGTAATAATGCCAGCTGTGAGATATCACTATTATAGTTAGGCTATATAGAAACAAAAGGAGCCAGAGATATAATATGTAACTTATTATGACTTGACCTGCAGCTATTGTTGATTCAACCAAAATCACCTTGTAGTAACTTACCACAATCCTAACTGAATGTAAGCCTTGGTTCTTATTTCCCTGTGACCTGTTATAAAGATAAGTGCTACTGGCTTCCTCTTTACAAAAATCCCTCCTTTTTAAAATGATTTGGAATCTTAAATCATCAAAGAATAACTATTTTATCCAATCGCATTTTAAAGACACTGTTAACCACACCCTTTTTCTAACAACTATTGTATCTTCCTTATCTCTTAGCTAATATATTATTGTTTTTATTCTTATAATGACTTTCAAAATTCAACTGCAGCTTTGCATCCTAATTTCATGCATCCACAAAGTGAAAAGTTAAGTGTTAAAGGGTATGCAAAGGCATTTATAAAACAAAGGTTAAAGGTGTGTTAACCCTTAGTTTTAACCCTTTTAGTATGCGGCAGGCAATATATTTAGCTTAAACTACTCCTACCTACTCATTTTCAGTTCACTCTTGGAAGGGCCGGTTCTAGCGCTGGGTGATGTGAATGACTGCCCAGGGTGTAATCTATTTGAGGAGCGCTGTCGCCCACCGCAAACTTACCTCCTCCAGCATTCCAGTGATGCTCCTCCATTGAGCGCCGTTCCACAATGAGGTAAGTGGATTGCATCATATTCCACTTACCTCATTGTGGAGCGTTGCTCAGAGGAGGAGTGTAGCTGGAACGCTGGAAGAGGTGAGTAGGGGATGCCGGGTGGGTGTGCACCCGGGGGAGGTGTGCGTCGGGGGGGCACAGAGTGGTGGTTCGACCAGGGCACCCATAGGGACAGAACCACCCCTGCCTGGAAGCACAGGGCATAGCCATGCCCCCCCCCCACCTCCCTTCTTTTCACCGACTGTCTCATAGCAGATGTGGTCAGAGTGAAAGGGACTGCACATGCCCAGAGCTATCCAGCCAATAGCTGAGTGGCTATGGTTGGGGAATAGCAGAGAGGTAGGGGGCATGGCTATGCTCTGTGCTGCTGGGGATGCCACGAGTGAAGTGAAAATGAGTTGGTAGGAGCAGTTTATAATGCTCAGTTATAATAGTTGGTGGGGAAGCATATTACAAAACCATTTTGGCTGGTTGTCTCCTATATGGCTCCATAAGGTAAAATAACCCTTTCATCCATACAGGTACTACACAAGAACAGTTTACCAGTTCCAGTTTCAAGATGCACTTTGCAAGGTGGCAGGACATACTGGTCCATTCCACTCATGTGACATCACTAACTCCAAAGAAGCTGGGTCAAAACTAAGGTGAGATACACTTACTCATTCTAAAAAGACACAAACATTTCTAAGGATTATCCAGTTAAATATTGAGTTAATCAAAAGTTTTACTATTTCTGGTTTTGCAAGGCTATGCATGGATATATACTGTATACTGTACCATGTATCCAGAAAAATAAAAAAATCCATATAAAGTACATTTTAGGGGCATACTTACTAAAAGATGATAAAAAATGATGCTTTTTCATTTGGTTTGCCTGAATGTTTTTAACAATACGTTTTCTGTTGACTGTTTGATACGATTGCTTCAATTTTTCACCATAAACTGTAAAATAATGGTCAATACTGGGTCGGGAGTGGATAACAATTAACAGAGAAATTCATTTGTATCAAATTCTGTTTCAAAATACGTAAATGCCACTAGCGCATAAATGAGGTAAACGTTACATTTTGTAATCCAAACTTAAAAACCTAAAAAATAGGTGTGATATGGTGGAAACCATGTCAAAATGTTTTTTGATCCTTGTAGGTATGTCTAATGTTATTTATAAAGTGCCACAAATTTACACAGCGCTATATAATTCAGCAATACAAATCTAATACAGACATGGGAAAAGTACATTGTACAATACAAGTATAATATCGCAAGAACACTTCACTTTAAGTGCTAGGTTGTGGTTGACACAAGAGGTTGGAGGTCCCTGACCCATAGAGCTTACAGTCTAAATGGGAGGAAGACTTACAGACACAGATAGAAGGGTAATAGCTGTAAAAATGTGCTGAAGCACTGGTCAATAAATACAAATACTAAACATAAATAACTAAGAAAGGATATAATAAAATATATATACATAAAAATCAGTGATAAATATAAGTGTTAGTGCTCCAAATGGTAGGACTTCAGTTTGGTTTTAAAAGTGTGGAGAGAATGTTCCTGGCAAAGATAAAGGGGTATAGAGTTCCAGAGGTTGGGGGCAGAGAAAGAAAAGGGTTTAAGATGAGAAAGGGCAGTACTGGTGTGTGGCACGCAAAGCTGGTTGCTTTGGGAGGAGCACAGTTGATGTCGAGGAATGTACGGGCAAACGAGTTAGCTGACAAATTCACAACATTGCAGAGTTTGCTGAATACCTGAATATGGGGACATGGCGAATTCACACCTTATGTGACAATTCACATGTGTGTGAGTTCCACTGACATGGCTCAAATATGCACAGTTAGAGGCTATGCTGTAGACACAGAAGGCAGGGGTGGTCTGAAGCCCCTGCAATGACAGCTCTGTAGCACTTTATTTTTTAATGAAGCAAAAGACTCAGGGGGGAATTCACAATAGTGCGAAGTGAGGTGCGAATCCTTCGCCTCAGTTCGCACTGACTGTTATGCGCTCGCTGATGTCCTGCACGCGGGACAAATATTTCCAATCACAAATATGGCTAAGAAACAAACAGTTATTGCTGTGACCGTAGAAATGTTGTATACAGTCTGATTTACATATACCTATTCTGTAATCTACATTACATTTACAGTCTGGGGAATCCATTAACAGCAGGGGAGAACTTTACAGAGGTCTAGTAAACTACAACAACCAATCAGAGGTTGACTTTCACAATTCTAGAGCTCTACTTCCAGTGATTGCTAACTTTTTTTGGTTGCTATGAGTTACTAGACCTCTGAAAATGATTGCCCCGGTAGATGAATTCCCCTTATATCTTGGAACCTTATTATAAAGTGTGCTTACAATTTGGTGGGAGGACGATGTTGTTTATTTTACCACAGTGACTCTTTACTCATATCTATGTTTTTCAGTGCTATGATGAAACTTGGGAAATCTAAATCTTGGACTGAAGCATTACATAGCATTACAGGGGGAACAAAGATGGACTCTGGACCTCTCCTCTCCTACTTTAAACCTTTATATGAATGGCTAGTGGAAAACAATAAGGCAAATGGAAGGAAGAGTTCTTGGAACACAGAATGGACTCCATGTATGCTGGCAGTATTACATGTTGTGTTATATTTCAGTTTATTGTGTGAAGGGAAAATGTTTGACTCAGCCCTATTATAGTATAATAGTATAGTATAATATATAATAATATTATATTATATTATATATTTTCCAGTATTCTTTTCAGTTAAATAAATTTACAGTAGAAGACACATAAGAGCATAATATTAAATGCCAGTAAATGTACTGCCAACCATTTTGGTTTTGTGCTCTTTTCTGGTTTTGTTCGGGGCCATATTAATTAAAGGGGGACCTACCACCCATTACATTAACAGAACCAAAATGTAGTTATAATGCAGAACAGTACATTACCATTATACTCTTTATTTATCTAGGAATTCACTTTCTACCATGTTGTAGACAGTAGTATTCGAAGACTGTTTGCAACCGGAGCTTACAATCTAGTTTCCCAAGACACTGACACAGAATAGGGCTAAATTAGTCAGGTGACCATTAACCTAGTATGTTATGGATTGTGGGAGGAAACCGGAGTACCTGGACAAGATGCACATTAGCACAAACAAAACTGAACATACAACCTCCAAGTAGGGTGGGGGTTCAGGATAGAATTGAACCCATAGCTGCAAGAACATAGTGCTAACCTCTGAGCCACCACATCCATAATTATATACACAATATAGCAAAATAGAAACAAAAACTTTAAAGCCATGTAGTATTTCTAAGGAATTTGTCAATTTGTCATTCATCACATTTCAAAAGCAATTTCCCAATCTCAATATTATATTTTTGTTTTGATCTTGTCTAGTTGTACAGAGATGTGCCACATGTTGGTTCACAAAACCAATAATAATAATAATAATAATGTATTTTAATTTTAGATGCCAGTACTGATCCCATCAAAGTGCGGATAAGTCTGAAATCTGGCTTAGGAGACAATGCGGTAAATTGTAACATTGAATGTTATTATTAATAAGTATAACATATTTCTCTATAGGGATTAAAACTAACTATGATATGCAATAGGTACTAAATTCTGCTTTAGAAAATGAATTAAAGTGCACCTGTCACTTCAAACCTCTAATGCTAATTTAGGTTGTACTAATGAAATAAACGTTTTTGTAAATATATATGTATTTTTTTAAAATGTACCTTTATACAGTGTTTCTCTCTGTCATCTTCCCTGTCAGCCTGACTTTTCTTTCCAGAATTGGGTTGGGCAGGGCTAAATGATGATTGACATTATAGCTCGTCCAATCAGATCCCTACTAGATTGTGTTTTAAGGGATCTGATTGGACGAGCTATAGGGGGTAATTCAGCAAGGTGCGCACTCACCTTGCGATACTTCGATTCACCTTGCAAAAATGGTTGCACACTGGCTTCTCTCCTACATGCGCACATCAGCAAACGCTTTAAAGGTATTCCAGTCTTGCGAGGCGACTCGAGTGGTCGCGAGGTGACTGGAATATCTTTAAAGTGTTCTCTGATGTGCGTGTGTAGGAGAGAAGCCAGTGTGCAACCATTTTTGCAAGGTGAATCGAAGTATCGCAAGGTGAGTCTGCTTAATAAGCAAAAATGTGGAAGTGGCAATCAATTGCAAATTCAGAGATATACTTGACTATTCACCCTTTAGTCAATAAGGCCCTAAAACTTGTGACAGTTTTCATAATATTATGTTATTTATTTTTAAATTACAAGTGTGGCATTACAATAATCTTCTATAAAAAAAAAAATGAAGTTGTGTGATTTGAAAAAAAAAAAATAACATTAGTGGATTAACCAGAACATTTCTGGATATAATATGGTCAGGAATGTTCAAATGCATTGCTACCTTAAAATCATACTAGAAATATATGCAGCAGTTAGTACACCTAAAATGGATCTTAAAACAGCTGTATCATTTACCAGCAAATTAATAGAAAGCTCTTTATAAGATGATTTTCAGGACAGAGAATTTTCACATGGAAAGTCATCTGCCATTTTCCGCTTGTGAAAATTATGTATGCAATAGTGGCTGAAGTGTTAAAAACGGCACATTCCATTAGTTGGCGGTTTTTACTCTAATGCTTATTTTTTAAAAACTCAGTGGAAAATTTGCCAGTGTGACCCCTGGCTGATTAGGCTGCTTTTCTCCAATTTCTCAGTCTCTCAGAGCTGCCTTGTACTAAATTTCCTGAAGAAAATGAGAGTGAATTTTAATTAACTGCAGGAAGAGGGAGCATGCTCAGTTAGTGAACTAAGCCCTTGACTAAGGGAGGAGGGACTATGATTGGCTGAAAACATCTTCTCTAAGTAATTGTCCTTTTTCTATTGCTATGAATAATCTGCAAAATCAGTAAGCCTAAATCTGTCATTTTAACACTTTTTGTACTTAATACTAGGTGGCCAATAAATAGAAAGCTCTTTATTTACAGGAGTTAGGGGGTTATTGACTAAGGTGCGAATTCGACTGTCGAATTAGCAAACAGCAGATTCCCATAGTAAATCTGCTACAATTTCCCCATTGTAAAGTCGTGACAATTTTTTTAAAGTTAAGATTGCGACAATTTTCCCATAATAAAGTTGCAACTGCGACAATATTCTCATTATAAAGACGCGACTACTACATTAGCAGCCTATTGCGACTGTCTTTATCTGGTGAATTTGCACCAATACGCAACAATTCAGACTTTAGTGAATAACCCCCTCATTAGTGTCCCTTAACCAGTGGAGAAGTTGGTCTGTACAACTGAAAATAAGAATTGTTATTACATGATCAGAGTTTTTCATAAATACGGAATGATCAACTGATTATGAGCATTAAATGCATATCAGAATTTCTCCTAAATAAATGACTGCATTACAACAAGAACCAATGAATAAATACATTTTGTATCTACATATTATGATTACAATTTAAGAATGAACATGTTTTAAGAGTAAATCTTAACTTCACAGTATGAATGGGATGCCAGCGAAATGCACCTGTTTAAATCCTCCATTGCTTACGCTATGTCAAAATATTTTGCTGTGGAAAAAAAAGAACAAGTGGAATTTTCGTAAGTTACATTTGTTGCCTCCCCCTCCCCCCCAAAAAATATTAACTTTACCTGTGTCTGTGAATATTTTCATAATTTAAATGGCTTTACTTAATACATATTCTAATTCTCAAGCTTATTATACTCATTATGGGTCAATCATTACTGTACATTGAGTAATTTCAACACGGTGACTCACAGTTCGGGGGGACAGTTATGAGGGTCCCTTCTGTTTCCGATCAGTATTGACATTCTTTTTTGGGAAAGCTTACTTGACTGTGGCTGAGTGACAGGAGCAACTCCATAGGGAGTAATGGGTTTATGAAAGTTTGAGGCAGAACAACAGCCTAGTAAATAGGAGAAAACAGCGATATCATTAACAGCGGGCTGTTTCTCCTGTATTAAGTGGCTGATTGACCAATGAGTGAATTCACCTGCTGATTTCACCTTGCTACAATTTGAGTCGCATCGCCAAAATATTTGCAAATTCACTTTTTATTATTGACTAAGCGACTAGTCTTGTAGAACAAGCGGACAGCGATGAACACTGTCAGATGCATTGTGTGGCGTAGTCAGTTGAATAATACAATTGCAGAGTGCTTCCATCAGCCTCCCAATTCGCCACTCTGATGTGGCAAAATCAAATGGGTGAATTCGGAGCAGTACACCTTGTTGAATTCACTCCTTCAACATACTCTGTTGCTTGATCAATAGTCAAAGTACTGTAATTGTGCACGCACACACAAAGTGATGTGAAATGCTCCGTAAGATTATCTTACTACTATTGTGGGCCCTAAAATGGGAAAAGTGAGTTAGAAAGCTTATATTTTGGCTTGAATAAAAGACACATGTCCCCCAATTTAGCCCTTTCAACTCAACCCATCCAGGGTAACATTTCTTCAGAGAATAGAGATAACTTACTATAACTATATTAATGCCCAACCGAGATTAGATAACTTACTATAACTATATTAATGCACAACCGAGATTAGATAACTTACTATAACTATACTAATGCCCAACCGAGATTAGATAACTTACTATAACTATACTAATGCCCAAATGAGATTTCCAAAAATAGTCAAAAAGTCTTAATATACGATATTTTTCCCAAAATGCAGACATCTAAATCTTGGGCTAAAGACAATGGGGGGAATTCAGGATAGTCCAAAGTGAGGTGTGGAGTAGTCGCCTCACTTCAGACTGACTGATTTGCGCTCGTTGATGTCCTGCACGCGCATTAAAGGGATTCCAGTCTCGGCGAGACCAAAAGAGTTACCTCGCCGAGACTGGAATCCCTTTAATGCGCTCACTGATGTCCACGTGCAGGACATCAGCGAGCGCAGATCAGTCAGTCCGAAGTGAGGCGAACACTCCGCACCTCACTTCGGACTATCCTGAATTCCCCTCAATAACAGAGTATAGTGACCGACATACTGAAATAATTGTCTGGCACCATACATATAATAGAAAAAACCTTTCTACACTGCGTATAACTGACTTACAAAACATTACCAGCCACCCTGAAAGCATTTATAATGTGGCATATTTATTAATGCCCAAAAACAAACCTTTTCCAGACTGGCATTTTGTTAATGGTGTGCATGAATTTTTTTTTTGTCTATTTTGAATATTCTACTCCGTTCCACCCTGAGAAACATACTAAATGGCTGTATTTATTCAATATTCTGTATTTCTTAACAGCGCTGCAGATGTCCATGTTTTGAATGAGACTCAGAGAATCTCTTTTCTGTTCTATGTTACCAATAAGGGCATTGCCATCCCAAAATCTGAAGTGGAAAAGGCTGTAAGGTACAGATAACAATGAGTAACAATTTCTTTTTTCTCAAGATTTTTTTGTAATGTTATTTTAAGCCTTATTGTTGTTATATTTATGAACGGTTAACAGCATGAAAGCGGGGGTTAGTTTTATTTCACTTTTTAGTATATCATAATGATATCTTAACTTTTTTTTTCCTTTCTTTTATGTGTGATTTCATTTATTCTAGCTGTAGCAATATATTATTCAGTCTTTTCCAAATTTACATTTAGGTGTTATTTATAGAAGAGTGAATTTGCCATACATTGCAAGAATGTTCCCTAATTGTAGTTAAGTCAATTCTGCTTATTCATTAACTGCATATTGCTTCAGCGATGACTTGAATTGATGTGAAGTGCTCTTAGAGTGCAGCCTGGTGGAGTGTTGTAGTGAATTCCACTTAAACAGGTGCATTGACTCAAAGTGAATGTCATCTTTCTATAGACAATGTACTAGCAATAGACATGTATTGCTTGCATATTGATGCATGATAAATACCCAAAGGGGGGAATTCACAATTGTGCGAACTGAGCTCCGAATCCTTCGGCTCACTTCGCACATGGTGTTATGTGCTCGCTGATGTCCTGCATGCGGACATCAGTGAGCGATTTAAAGGGATTCCAGTCTCGGCGAGGCAACTCTTTTGGTCTTGCCGAGACTGGAATCCCTTTAAAACGCTCGCTGATGTCCGCGTGCAGGACATCAGCGAGCGCATAACACCATGTGTGAGCCGAAGGATTCGGAGCTCACTTCGCACAATCGTGAATTCCCACAAAATGTTGACTTTTTATTGCAAATATAGCAAGAAGTGTGTAATTAAGCAGATGGATATGACATATTTCAGGAAATAACAGTCTATTTACAAAGGACACTGGTCATAGGTACTCTAGATACAGTTTACAGTATTACACTACAGGTCATTTACTTTTCTCTGTAGGGATGAAGAAGAAGCAACATATCAATGGGTGAAGCTTCTTTAATAAGAGCTAAGCCACCCCAATGCACTCTCTGTATCTATTACTCAGACCACTAGGATTGCAAGATAAGAGAGGGGTTCCCTCCTAGAATAGGTTCTATGTAGGGACAACTAATTCATTCCTATTTTTAAGGTGTTCCAGGTAAACATGTTTACAAAAAATAATGAAGTCTTTGTATTCTACAAACAGAATGTCAAAAGACCGAATCAACAACATATTTAAATTAGAAGACAATGCACTGGAGTTCATTGGTATTCCTGCTACACTAGCACCTCCTCCAGAGCAGCCAGTCACGGTCTGGCTGGTAGTTTTTGGTGTTGTAGCTGGCATCATAGTTATTGCTCTGGTTGTCCTGCTTTACCTTGGATACAGAGATAAGAAGAGGTAAGTAAATATTATTATTATGTTACATATATATATATACCGTATATATATATATATTTTTTTTTTTTCTTTTTAAACTAAAACCAAAGTAAATATGATTAGGCCTTAAAGAGGTTGTTCACTTTGGAATTAATTTTTTAGCTGTTTTTATATAGCATCATTCAATAACAGTTTGCCATTGGTATTCATTTTTTATTTTTTGCAGTTTTGAATTTAAAAAAAAAAAATCACAAAAAGTAGACCATTTGCACACGGTCTACCACTAAACCAGTTTTTAGAATGAACCATAGTTTAACTTTTACCGATTATATACAATGAAAAGTGAATCCTGATAATGGTATCACTGTGATGAACAGTATTAAAGAATTCTTCAATATGAAAGAATCTGTTGGTCCTTTTTTTTATTAATGTATGAATGCATTTGGTTCATGGATATCACAGTTGTATCCATCCCTTTATATTATCTAAATTCTTTTTTAGCACCATTAAATGTTAATTGTTACAGGAATAAGAAAGCTCCAAGGGAAAGAGATAATGAAGGTGGAGTACTTTGCCAAAATGCTCTTGCTGATGAAAATGAACTAAAAACATGTGAAATCACTGAAGAAAAATTGGGCGCAACAAATAAAGCATTTGAAGAAGAAGAAGAAGACGTTCACACAACATTCTAACTAGACATCAGTGTGGCCAATTCAGCGTAGCTCTCAGAGTACTGTGCAATAACTGTCCAGTTATATATATAACAATAGATACAAATACCCCAGGACCTATTTTGGAAGAATGATATTGGTCAACAACAAATAGATCCTACAGAATGTATGAAATATATTTTTGTATGTTTATATATGCTTGTAGTAATGACTCCCAAGCACCAGTACTGTATCAGGACTTACCGATCACAAGCAACAAAGGATTGTGGGTCTTGCCATACCAGTGTAAAATTCATGATGGCACCTGGCATAATTTGTCAAACTGATTTCCATACTGATGACTGTTCCATGTATAAAATAATTTAATTTAAAAAAAAAAAAAAAGATGGATTGTAATTTATTTTGTCATTTTTCCCCCCAATGTACAAATATAGATTGTAAATAATTTTCCTTTGTGCAAAAATAAGAGTAATAGTTATAAAATGATATGTTATAAATAGTAATAGCCTCTAGGATCCTTTAGGTTTCCAGAATCCCGTCTTTTAACACACTGGTTTAGGCTAGGTTCGACCTGTCGTTTTTTGCACAACAGATACACACCGAGTATAAAAACAAAAAACGCTCGCCGTGTAAACTTATGGACTTACCTTGTTGCGGCCATAACAGAGTATGACGTACATACGCTGCGTACGGAACAACGGCTATCACATTTTCACCAACTTATATATGCTGTGCACAAAATGCAGCCAGATAGGAGTGGCGAACGCTGAAGGAGTGTGTACACTGTGTCAGGTAAGTACAATAGGAAAGTGCCTCTAGAACAGCGGTTCTCAACCTGTGGGTTATCGCGAGGCCGTCCCAATGGGATCGAGAACCGCTCCGGCACCCAGAAGTGCCCACAGGAACCCTTCTTATAAGGGTTCCTGCGGGGTGACGTTGGCTGCAAATGTCACCACGTGACGTGCTACATGATGACGTTTCAGCCGAACGTCACCACGTGACGCGCATATGTGATGACGTTCGGGCGAAACATCATCACGTCATGGCGTGGTGACGTCAGTGCCGGGGTCACCGGCCGAATAAGGTTGAGAACCACTGCTCTAAAATATATGCCCCCTTAATTTTCCTGTTTGTTTTCGCGAGGCACTTTCCTAAAATACGTTAGCACAATAACGCTAGAGTGAACTGGCCCTTAAAGGATTTGCATTCCTTGTTTTTGGCCAGCTATTTCTAGTACCCCTTTTTAATATTGAATAATGTTCCAAGACTGCAATATATACAGAATAAAAGGTCTTTGTCATTCTACAGCCTTCACAACTTTTCAGCTTAGGGGAAACAGTTTAAGGTTCTGGTATGTGAAAGCTGTTAAATGTTTGGTTTAAGCATGTTACCAAAATCCAAGCATAGAAACAAAGATGGTTTTCTTGAAGCTACCAATATGTAAGGTTTTCCATCAGTGAAAAACATTTCTCAAGCTTGATTTCAGGCCATGCCAGCCATGTATGTTTTGAGGCTATCCACACAATGGAATAAGTGCATGATTAATGCGATGGGATATTTTGACAGACACATATATATTGCCGTTTTGTTATATATAAGGTCAGGAATAAGCATCCAATACATTAGCAAACTTGCAACTTTTCTGACAAGGTCTTCTTAGTTATTAAGGAGTAGACAATGTCTAGGGCTTAAGTTTTAAACAGTTTCGGTCCTACAAGGGAATCAGATCTACCGTACGTACTCGTGTATGTCGAGAAATTTTAGCAAAAAAAGTCATTTAAAAGAGTACAGTTAACTTATACACGAGTCAGGTTAGTTTAGAACAAAAAAAAAACGATCAACAGAGCAGGCTAGAGAGAGCTGCTTGGAGCCGCGACACAAAACTGCACAGCAGGAGAGGCACTCACCCTAGTCTGCAAGTAATTACAGCACACACACACACAAGAGTGCTGAATAAACTCACAGGGGGTGTTAGTTGGGGAAGCCTGTTAACAGCATCCACCCATTGCAGACACTCACACCAGCAAAGGGACTGGGGCCAGACCGGAGCAAACAGAAAGCACATGCAATCAGCCCGCCCCTTAAAGGAGAACACACACTAAACTGTAGCTGACAGAAATAAATAAAATCTTATCGTTATCTTGTATTTTTCCAACAATTCTTTAATATGTTATGCTAAAAAAAAACAAAAAAAAAAACAGGTTTTACTCTCCTCTTATCCATGGGTCATAGCAAATTTCATAATTGTTGGCCCAAAAACTGTCCTTCACTTATACACGAGTATATACGGTAGTTAAGGCTCTGGCAAGGGTCCTGGTTCGGAGGCAGAATAAATTCCAGGAGTGGTAATTGTATGTACTAGTCCTTTAACATCTTCAACCAGCTAGTCAAAAAGGATAGCACGGAAATCACTATTGCAAGGGACTGCTTTATTTTTCTAGAAATTCTGCACATGAAGAACCCTTGATGAAAATTCCTCCAAATTAAGATCTAAAGGTCATCTAAACACACTCAAGAGGGAAAAAAATTAGGAGCTTTTTCTCTTCTTTGGAGAAGAGATCTTTTAATGAAGGGTTTGTCAACCGCTAGAAAACTTTTAAGGGTTTATCCATTTTTTATGAAACTGTGATCTGTCAATAATTATACTTATATAAACATCTACAAGATCTTTCGAAATTCTTCTCTGTTAAGGAGCAAAATCTTCCAAAAATCCTAAAAAGAAAAGCGCAAAAAGGGGCACTATATACTACCGTATCACTAGTGTGAGAGGAGTATAGAAAAGACCCACTAGTGATACGGCAGTATATAGTGCCCCTTTTTGTGCTTTTCTTTTTAGGATTTTTGGATGATTTATATGCAGTGGAGTAAGAGAATATTTGTTTTTTTGAAGAGCAGCATCACAGTTTACACGGAATAATTGGACTTTTATATATTGGACTATATTGCAGCGCTTGCACCCGTTTCTTTCTTTTTTTTGTTGAGGTAAGGAGCAGAATCTGTCTCTTATTCCAGTAGGTGAAAACCTGGTTCCCTCCTGCTTGAAAAAGAAGGCCTTTAACTACTTTGAATAGTTATTTTCTATTGGTTACAGAAATTGGAGCGCGCAGGTTAGCACACGACATAAGTTACTGTGGCTGTGGACCATAAACCCTGGACTGTCTGACTCAAGCAGTGAGTCTCCCACCCACCAATCCCAGACAAGGCATCTATGGTGGCCAAACTACTGTCTGTAGAATAAATACAAATTTAAAAAATACATTTTGGTGGAACGTTTTAAAGGTCATTTCAGTCTATTTGCTGCAATTTGATCCATTTTGCCACGTTAATGCCATTTTTTCCCTTTTTGTTGCATTTTCAATTTCCCAAAATTTATATAATGCCAAATAAAACGTATCAGTATAAAAAAAAAAAGATAGATATCAATAAATATTGATGCATTAATACTGATAGGTTACTTTCAACGGAGCTACTTTTCCATCAATATTGCTGATCTTTTCAATGGGGACTTAGAAAAAAAAAATGTTCTAAACCATCTCCAGAGGGAATAATAGGTTTTCGCCTCCCTTAAACAGGCAAACAATTTTCAGCAATATAAAGGTCAGAAGGGGCTTAATAAATATTGATATCGGCAACATTGATATTTTCATCCCAATTAAAGGTATATCAATATTCATATACCAGGAGGAAACTTTTTTGGGGTAATTCAGGAAAGAGCAAATTCACCTTGAGATGCTTCTCATCAGTTCGCCGAGACGGGTATGCGCTCTCCTTGGTCTCCTGCAAGCGGAGATCAGCGAACGCTTTAAAGGTACTTTGGCTCACCTCGCGACCACTCGGGTCGCCTCGCCAAGCACCTTTAAAGCGTTCACTGATCTCCGCTTGCAGGAGACCAGTGAGAGCGTACCCGTCTCAGCGAATTGATGAGAAGCATCGCAAGGTGAATTCGCTCTTTCCTGAATTACCCCCGACTTTTATAAATAGTAGTTGATGCAAGGACAAAAAAACTATTTGTGCAGGGGGACATGCCTTTGTCCAAATTGATGTCATACACATTACCTTGGCATTTTTATGACCAGTAAAACATAATACCTTTTCCTTAAAAAAAAAAAAATTAAAGTCCTTTAGGGGTCAACTATCATTCTCTGGATATTATAATGCTCTAAAAACCTTCTGTGTAGAAAGGGATATGGCTATTTGTAGACCCTTCCTACATGTTAACTCGGTCTGACCTCCAGAAAATCCTGGATAAAATAATCTGTTGGTCTCTGCAGCCACACTTGAAGGAAATCAGTATTTTATCTGTAATAATTTAGGGGCGAAATAATTC
This sequence comes from Pipa parva, assembly GCA_019650415.1. Classification (NCBI taxonomy): domain Eukaryota; kingdom Metazoa; phylum Chordata; class Amphibia; order Anura; family Pipidae; genus Pipa; species Pipa parva. Next base: position 20,379 of record WMED01002267.1, read on the forward strand.
TCTATGACTTTTACTTCATCCAGTGTTTTTGCCTTTGTGACAAAATGTTACATATAATGTGTAATGATTACAGTACTACTTCCCGTGTATAAACTATTGGGGATATAATTATATATTTTGCTTATAACCTTTTTCATGATACCTGAATTGGAGAATTAAACCAACCTCTATGGATGACATATATTATAACTTTGTTAACTACAGAGATAGATATATATATATATATTTTTTTTTAAATTTATTTATTAGGGGTGTGCGATATGTATCGTTTACGATAATATCACACACCGGGGTTTACCGATATTGCCAGAAGGCAATATCGTGCGCTTGTGCACAGACTTCCGGGAGGCGGCAGAGGATGACGCGTATGCTGAACTGAAGCATGCAGGACACCCTGCGCAGACTTCCGGGAGGCTGAAGAGGAGGATATCGGCGATTATCGATATCGGGTAAGTTAGGGGGGGAAAAAAAAAAAAAAAAAAAAAAAAATCGATATTGCATTTTTTTGCAATATCGCCCACCCCTAATATATATCATAAAAAAAACAAAACATCACTATTTTCTGTACTTGCAATTTCTACTAACCAGTTATTTACTATGCAGTTTATTCATGGAGTCAATGCCCTGATCACAGACTAATTTATACATAATCAGTTTACACTAAGATTTAGGCACAATGTTTTAATATTTCACAACATATAATTATGCATTTAATGTGCTGCACAATAACATTTGTTTTCAACATTCAATTAACTTATAGTATAAACAAATAGGATAGACTTTTTTTTTTTTTTTAAATTAATAAAACATAGTCCGTGAAGTATATACAAATACAGGCAAAGACTCCTCTGATTAACGCAGAATCGCTTGGAATCAGGACATTTTGGCACAAGAATGAGTTTGGCAACATAAAAACTTTTATTAGGTGCAACAGTGATGCAGTTCTGAGAAAATCCATTGTTAGATCACACACTGTTTTTCCTCCTATCAAGTTCAGCCAGCCCTTCTTGAATATATTGGAGAGAAGCAGAATCACCCTTTGTCTCAGATTGTTTCAGAGCCTCCCTAAAAATGCGTTCAGCTTCCATGAAGTGCTCAGCCCCTAAGAACCACACAGAGAAAAGCAAGAATAAAAACTACAAGTACGTTTAACACACTTATAAACAGAAAGACATTGTGTTGACAACAGTGCTGTTTTACCTTGATACATGAGGATCATGGCCATGTTACTCAGTACCACATGTTGGTCAGGGTGTTCAGTCTTACAAGCCAACTCAGAAGCATGTTTTACCAGGGAAAACGCTTGCTCGTGGTTACCTTGAGCATCTAGTACTGTGGCAAGATCATTCATAATTATTACTGTCTGCAGGAAAGAGTACAATGTAATAATCAGAAATGAAAAGGAAAAATATTATCGGTCCCTATACATTAAGTTTAAACACTCAGGGCCTGGGACCCACTGGGAATTTTCCCAATGTCTCGGCAGGCCAGTCCAATACTGTAAACACTGGTGTGGCCCCGGCCTAAAGGGGCAATCTCTGATTCAGTAAAATTATACAGAGCCTGCCCCTATGATTCTCTAGAACTCCATTATCCGGAATAATTTAGTGTGGAAGCCCAACTCTCCCGGGCATTATTAAAGATCACACCCTAAATGACAAAAGTCAGGTATGTTTTTCCTTAGCTTAGTTATATTAGTAAAAGAGGACTTACAGGCAACTTTTAAAGATTTTTAAGTAGAAATATTTGTAAAAAAAAAACATTCTTAAATAAAAGCTGAAAGACTGTAAGAATGTGTGTGTGTGTTGTACTTATTAAGTACCTGTGTGTAATCATATACTATATTACATGAAAAAAGGGCGTTTGTGCCTGAAACATGTTGTGGTATATAGACCATTAAATTACGTAGTTAAACTACCTATTGTGTGCTATTCCTTTACTCTATTTACACTATGTGTGTTTCCCCTTGGATCAAGGTTTTTAATTCCCAGTCCAAATTCTGCTGTTTTAGTTGAGATAATGTCATTTCATACCTGAGGATGATCTTCCCCTTGTTCCTCCCGGCAGATCTTTAATGCTTTCTCATACATATTTTGTGCCTCTGGAAAATTAGAATTATTCAGTAGGTAACGTCCATATGAGTCTAGGCATAAACCTAGGAGGAGGCGCGTGTTGGATCTTTCCTCAGATGCGGCTTCAAAGAGAATGGAGCTTTATGAAGAGAGCATGTTACCATTTGCTTTGGTTCTTCATTAAGCCCAAGCCAACTTTTCCTCAACCTACTAAATAATGCCTCATATTTTATATATCATTGAACATGAGATTTCACTTTTCTTAAAATGCACTTTAAATATGGTTTACATGTTTTTATTTGCACAGTGAACAAATAGAGAGGGCACTGCAATTCTGAATATTGCTATCAAGTTAAAATTTCCATGTGACAGAGGTCTCCATGGCCTGGTTCATCTGGATCCTAAGTGAATGGTGTTCTTCCGGATTTCAGAAGAAAATAAAGGCATAAAAACAGACTGGGATGCAGGACATGGACAAGCTACCTAATCCTGCTTTGGTCACTCTTGATGGGGAAAATTAAAATCCCTTGGGGCAAGCCCTCAGCAGGCAGCAGTCTCATTAAAGGGCAAATAAAGCCTCAGAAAGATTTAAGCTAAAAATGATGTGAAATATGTCTAGGGCTTATTACAATATATTATTATAATATCATAAGTACACCTTCTCAACAGAATTGAACAATGATGCCTGTAAAGTTGGCAATGGAGGTAGAAATCTTGATTTTCTAGATAACCCCCCTTCCTTAGCCAGTGACTCTGCACATGCTCAGTCTGTATTTCTGAGAAACTGACTTCAAAATATTGTTATAACTGTTGAATAAATCTAACTTTTAGCCCAGATCACTGCATTGTGGAATTTGAATTGTGCGTAAGAAAGCTGCAGTTTCATATGATTTATTTAACAGAAATTAACCATACACCCCCCCCCCGCACAGCAAAGCTTGTTACTAATGTGTACTGAGACTGCAAGGGTTTTCAGTCCAGCTATACAATGAACTAATGTCCTATCAGCTCTGCATTATGTGTACTTTATACATATTAGTTTTAAAGGCATGGTTTTACCAGATCATCCTTTTACAGTGAAAAACCTATAAAACATACAGGCTGTATGGATAATTAGTAATTTAAATATGATTTTAATAGTCAGCCACAACTGGTTAAAGCAGCGGTTCTCAACCTGGGGGTCGCGAGGCCATCCCACTGGGGTCGAGAACCGCGCCGGCACCCGGAAGCGCCCGCAACAACCCTCCTTATAAGGGTTCCTGCGGGGCGACATCGGCCGAAACATCATCACGCGCGGCGCGGTGACGTCAGCGGGGGTCGTGGTCTCAGAAAGGTTGAGAACCGCTGGGTTAAAGGGACGATACGGTTAGCTTATTTCTTATGAATTTCCTTTCAAAGTGATTAGGTCTAAAGAACTTTCTCATCTCATCAGTGAACTTTATCTGCAGTTTAGGATTCTTTCTTATCTCATTTAACATGTGTAAAGTCAGTATTTCACTTCAAAAAGTAGTGCATGATTGTACTGGAAGTTATACAGCTCAGGATGAGATGTATTTCATAAGTCTCCCCCCTTTAAAGGTAATGGCGTTATGCATGCGGTATGCAACTGGACTGAATACCATGCAACTAAAAGGGATGTTCAGGTAACTATCCCTCTGATGCCAATGTCTCTAAAATATCCATACTGCAAAGCTAGCTAATAATAAATTAGTTTAGCTGTGCACTGCAGGGCTGTAGAAAATCTATTGCAGTGTGTAATATGCATCAAAGTATTTTAATAATCAGCCCAGTTGTACTGAGGATTTTAAAAGTGTTTGCTTTTTACATAATGCATCCCTTAAAGGGGAACTATAGTCATATTACACCTTTACATATGCAGTACTATACCTTAGTGAGAAGTATTTCTCCCCGGTAGTTGTTTCATGTGACACAGAATGATTGTGTAAGCAGCATTGATAAACTCTCGCACCAGGAAATGTGTTCGTGACATGTACTGGCCAGTTTTTGATGAAAATGTACCATCCCTCGGACATTTTTGCCCTACTTACTACTTTACACCTGTGCACAAGTCAGCTTTACCTCTGTAATCTCCTGCATTCCAACTTAATTTATGCAGCCAAAAGGTCACTGCTTAACCAATAACAGTCAGGCATATTTTTCTTCTCATGTTGCCTGACTTGCAGAACAGAAAGAGGAGGGGGAGTAGGGGGAGGAAAATATAATCTCTCAGGAAAACTAATTAAGGGAAACAAACTGCAAGTATTATTTCTTTCCTAAATGTTT
>WMED01002268.1:0-24732 GCA_019650415.1 Pipa parva
ATTCTGTTTTTATTTACGATTTACACATCGTGCCAACTTTTCTGATTTTGGGGTTTGTAATATGGTCTGACAGATTACCTTCTGCTGGACATAATCAATTAAAATATAATTTACTAGTATTGTTTGATAAGTATGACATAAAATGGAGAGCAAACCATGTATAGTACAGTATATTTTTCTAGATATTTTCTTTTATGCATTTGCATGAGTGGTGTTATTTTTACCATATTGCTTTATGTGACTGATACTTTAGACCAGAGGTTTGCAAAGTGCGGCTTGTGAGCCATATGCGGCTCTTTACCCGCCTTGTTGTGGTTTGGAGCACATCTCCATAGCCCCGCTCATGACCTCCGACACTTCTTTTCATTAGGTCATGTGATCAGGAGAGTGTGCTCCTCCCCCTTTGTGGCTCGAAAAAATTTGTCGCTGCTGGAGGAGGGAGCAAAATGGCTCCCTCCTCTTCTAAGTTTGCCGACCTCTGCTTTAAACCACTACACGTGCTGTTTTAATAACTGATTATGAGGAATTTCTGCACCAAAGTCAGAGTTTCAACTCACATGTAAAAATAAAGAATGTTTGATGTACTCAAGCTGTGTCTTGTATTTAAAGTTTAAATAATTCATATTTTTAAGTATTTACCTTTTTAAAGGTTTATGAAAATGGAATGCTGATTTTGGTGGGCAACTATATTCTTAGGGTAAAGGCAAGATTCTTCATAGTCAGATAAGTAATACATTAGCTTACACAGTGTTGCTTATTTTTAGAATCTCAGCAGAACTATGGTGTGAACTCTTCTGACATGTCTGACAAATCTATTGGCCAGTTTCATAATGAGGCAGATCTGCAAAAATATCTCAGTTATGAGGTAATGTATGCTTATAACAGTTCTGGTGAAATGAATATGATAAGACTGAAACACTTTTATAAGAAGAAGTAATACTTCTGTATCTTAATAGGGGCACTCAAACTCCAATAGATGAGGAAAAAAGTTGAGGGACATCAAAGTGTTAAAGTAAAAAAATTTTTCTTATGCCTTGCAACAATTGGTAGTATTTCAAGAGAAACTGAACTTTGGCTTAATTGATAATAATTTGATATGTCTGATAAGAATCCAATGAAACAAATTGCTGAGATCTGACTCATCTTTAAGAAGATATGAGCTCCTGCATCACATTGTTCCCTAACAGTACAAGGTGTCCATTTAGCTGTTTTAGACATGTATTAATAGCGGATTAAGTCAAAGTTTAGTTCTTCTTTTATAATTGAAAACATTTAGGGGAATGAAGCAATAAAGTTAATGTTTGTTGAGGTCTAGTAACCCATTGCAGCCAGTCAGCAAATGGCATTTACCAGTCCAGGGGAACTACAAAAATGAAAGCTATCATTTGATTGGTTGCTTTGGACATGGCCAATTTTTGCCCATAAGTATGTAAGGTTACCCCAACTGTTTGAAAAGTAGCGATTTACTTCATTTTTACATCATGTATTTCTATTCTATGGAGTTGTTCTATAACTGTAATATCTAGGTTATTCTATAATTCTAATGTTCCATGAGGCAGTTTACTCACTTTTCACCTTGGTGACATTTCAGTGTTTAAAGAGCAGTTGTAACATGAATAATTGTTGTGGTTGCTGGCCACAGCGTTAAACATAATCTAATTCAGCAAATACTGTACACCATCTCGGCAGGGGAATGAAATGTGCACAAATGCCAACTTTGATATTAGTTTCTGTTTTTCAATGCATTTTTAGCTTGTTTTTCTGATTGTGACCAATATATGAAGTGATAACTAAAATTTTTTGTGACCAAAAAAAGATCAATGTTTAAAATTGTCTGCATATTAAATCCACAGCATTTTACATTGCTTTCAATAAAGAGTCTTTTCAGTTGTGAATATTTCTGATATCTGTGCTTTTTTCATTGTGAAAAATTTGCGCAACCATCTCCCATAGAAAATAATGGGTTTTTGCAACCCTCAGTCTGGCAAATATTTTTCAGCGACAAAATTATTTGCAAGGGGCCTAGTAAATAACAATTTTGGCGACAGTGACTTTCTCCTTATTTTATGCAAATTTGTTAATGATATACCTGGCAAATTATTATTTGAATTATTATGTGTGAAATATGAATAACTTTGCAGAATTTTCTGACCATAGATCAGAACAACAGAGTTTGATGAACCTTTGCAAATTCAAGAGGAATCAGCTTGGCTAATCGAAAACACGTGAGTCTATAGAGTACTGAGATGATGAGATGATAACAATTTCTATGTGAAAAATATATATATTTCATATATGTTTGTATATATTTCTTTATAAAGCACCACTAGGTTACGTAGTGCTGTACAAGCCAACAATACAGTTATAATACAGACAAGGGAAAAGTGATTAACAGAGAACAAGTGAAGTAAATTACAAGCATATAATCAAGAAAATACATCACTCAGAGCGAAATTTAATAAAATAAAAATATCAATATTGCAATATCGATAATTTCGATCCAATATTGTGACATCGAATAGTAATTTATACAAAAATAAAATTAGTTTACTGCAATATTGAAAATTTGATTGAAACTTTTCAGTCTGTTTATTTCTATGGAAAATCCGTAATATTGACAATTTCAATGGAAAAATTTGGTATCATGATATTGAAAATTCGATTGGGAATTTTTGATAATTTTTTTTAAAAAAATGTATCGAATTTTTCAGTTGAAAGGTCAAAAACAGCTTTTTTGGACTTTAATAAATTTTGCCCTCGTGTCAGGCCATGATTGAAACAAGAGGATGGAGATCCCTACCCCATAGAGCTTACGATCTATATAGAGGAAGACTTACATAAACAGGAGGGTGACAAGTGCAGTAGCATAAAGTGTCAGTTCATTAGCCTATAGGTGCCAATTCAATAAGATAATAAATACAAAATAGAAGAAATAGTTGCTTTAAGATAAAATATGTACATGAAAACCAGTGCTGGTGTTCCAAAAGGTAAGATTTAAATTTAGTTTTGAAAATATTGGTGGATTGCTCTTTGGAGGATGAAGAGGAGTATAGAATTCCAAAGATAAGGGGCAGCAAGAGAGAAGGGTTTAAGTCGAGAATGGGCAGTCTTAGTTGAGGGTTCATGAAGAAGGTTGCCTTGTAAAGAGAGGAAGTGACAGCTAGGCATATCGGAGCAAATAAGGGAAGATATGTAGGGAGGGGCAACAGAGTGAAGTGATTTGAATGTCAAAAGTAAGACACTGTAAATAATACGTATTTTAACTGGGAACCAAGGAGCAGATAGGAGTTGGGAGGAAGACTTCTGGGTAGAGAGGGAGATGATTCTAGCAACAGAGTTTAGAATAGATTTGAGCAGGGAAAGATGGGAAACTGGAAGGCCAGTTAGAAGGGCATTGCAATAGTCCAAGTGGGATAAGACGAGGGGATGCATGAGGGTGTTAGAAGTGGCCTGAGAGAGAAATGGATGGATTTTGGCAATATTTTTTAGGAAAAATTGACAGTTTTTAGCAGTGGTAGCAATGTGTTTAGAGAAGGAAAGAGCAGTGTCAAATCACCCCAAGTGCAGAAGTAACACTGTTAATGATCACATCATCAACTGAAATGGAAAAGGAGGGAGCAGGACCAGGTTTAGGTGGGAAAATGATCATTGAGTTCTCCCATAATTGAAAAAATGCACAATGCTGTAAGGAGAGTCCCTTAAGATAACTTCCAGGGCAGAGAGCAAAAAGAATTAGTACTAGTACCAGCCTTTAGGAGGAAACTTATAAAGGCCATTTAGACCTATTCATTTTGTTTCACCAGCTTTAACAAATCAAAAAACTTTTCAACTTTTATAAATATGTACCTTAGTGTGCCTTTAAGTGTACGATTTCAAACACTGTGGAAGAAGCACAAACAAAAGACCAGGTGCACTAATAGTGCTTTACCGTTGAAACCAAACAACATTGGACACAACCCAAACGTACCACACTATGAGCGAGTGATATAGGTGTACATGAATTAATGGAAACAAAAAATAAGGATTCATCAATTGAATCCTCTACACAGTGATTTACAAAGCACGATATCCTACTGAATCTGGTGAGCAGTTCAGATTGCTCCTTACATGGTGTTTTTTATTATTTATTTTTTGTTTCCATTCTATTTTGACAGGATTTCTCATTGAGAAATCTTGTTCTTGCCACTGAGCCAATAGTCTCTTTTTGCTTCTAAAATTCTGTATTTCAGTGTAATTCCCACCAGTAAAATACTGTAGCATATAGTAAGTAATGTATATATAATGGGTGTTCTTAGAGCTGAATGTCAATATGCAAAACAATACTTTTTCTGCAAACAACAAAAACATACTTTTATTTAAAAAAATGATATATTCAGATTTTTTAGGATAATCAGATTTAATTTTTTTTTTTTTTAATTTTCTTTTGTCTTTTGATCTTCCAGGAAAAATGCTTCAGAAAGACGTGAACTCAATCCAACAATGATAGACCAGTTGAGAGAGGCTGTTGATATGTTACAAGATCCTACCAGGTATAAACTATTATTTTATTTTATGAAAAATATGCAGAGAGAAAATATTTATTACTCTGCTAGTCAAATACTGCTTCCCTAATTCAATATATAGTATATATTATAATTTAAGTAGTTCACATAATTGACAAAGGGTACTCAATATAAATATGGGATATGTAGGTTATGACACTTATATGCAAGCTGCCTGCAGAAGATATATTTTGCCTTTAGACAGAAAGTGCTGTCCTGCCAGTCCAAGTTTAGGAGTACATTATTGGGGAAATTCATCAACAGAGGTAAACTTTTCGGAAGTCTAGTAATCCATAGCAACCATTCATATGTTGGCTTTGATAATTAGTTCCCCTATACCAGTGAATGGTAACTGCTCGTTGGTTGCTAATTTCCCCTGTTCATGAATTCGCCTCTGTTTTGTGTTGGTTAATTATTAGTCTGGCTAATTATCAAGGGCAAGGCTTGCACCATATTTGTTTCTCACTGTAAAAAATATTTTAGGTTAACGTATGTCATTACAACATAAAATGTGAAATGATTGTTGAATTTTAGCACATTTTACTAAATATAACTCCTTCCAATAAATGTATCTGTTTTTATTTTTCAGGTTAAGTTTGGACATTGAAGACAGCATAAATCTTTATCCTTTGCAACCTGTCCCAGAATCTGATTTGAACAATACCTCAGTAAAGTGTGTTGTCTGCCTTTTTAATGTTACAAAAATGCTATTTTTATTAAATATTTTGACTTAAAACATAATGTACCTGTTTTTTGCTTCTCTTAGTGGACAGGTTGAGCTACAAATGTCGCCTATAATCCAGGTGAGCACTGATCTTCCTTTAACCTGCACCATAAGTATCTCCTTATAATACATCAAAATGAATAGAATACTCACAAGGTGTGTGTGTTTGTGTGTGTATGTGTGTATGTATATATATTTATATATTTATATATATATATATATATATATATATATATATATATATTAGACCCACAAACTGAAGTGCTTATTGTATTCCGATGAGGCATTAGTTGTTAATTAGTGGGCCTGTAACAAACTCATTATTCTGACCCAAAATCATTTTTTTTTTACTTTAATAAATAAGATAAAGGCAAATCTTTTGTTAATGATTCAGACTAATGATATACCATCAATTGGTTTGTTTAGAGTGATGTCATAATTGGGACGCCATCATCCCTGAATTCCCCCCTAGAGGTAGGTGAATAATCATTTTTTTCTATACAAGAACAAAAAAGGAAGGAAACTGAGATGAAGGAGGGAGGAATGTTACCATTTTCTATAGTTACAAATAAGGGCTGTAAAATTGGGACAAACTTTAGAAATTCACATAGCCTGAGGCCCTATACAAGTAGGAAATATAAGGCCCCCTTTAGCGAACTAAATAGCATTTCATTTTGTCTTTTGGCATTCAGCTGTAAGGCCAGAACATGCCTTGTTAGTCAGTGGTGACTTTGCTCAAGTTTCTGCTCAAGTCAAAATTTTCAGCAACATTTTTGAGAAAAGCTGCTCACAACAATTTAAATGTAATATATTGGTTTATGGCCACAGTTATGTGATGTGTTTAGAATACAAAAACAGTGCAGACAGTAGTTAACTTGTTACTTGCAGCATGGCACACGCATGTGGCCATACACCTTCCCCTACACACAGAAGTGGCTCTGGCCCTTTAGGCGCTACCCCATGACACCCCCCTTGCCCTGCGTCGCCACCCCTTGCCCCGCGCCTCACGCTCCCCACTCACCTCCAACACCGCCGTCGATATTAAAAAAAAAAAAAAAAAGCACGTGAGTGCCCCCCCTGGACACCCGGCACCCCTAGCAATTGCCTATTCGGCCTAATGAGAGAGCCGGGCCTTCCTAAGTAACATTGCTATAAATATGTGAGTTTAGTTAACCGCCCTATCTATGACTAAGCGCTATGGCGCGAAACGCGTCAGAAGGGGGCGCCATTGTAACATCCATGTTTTTATCTTTTCATTCGGATCTTGCTTTTTAAAGATGTTTGAATAAAAATTATTGCTTTTACTCTGCGAGTGCCGGGAACTGTTTTTCTCCGCTTCCTACACAAATTCTTAGGAAATGCTTTTAGGCTACAGTGGCCTGGCATAAATGGTCACAGCAGCAAAAACATGTAACAGATTAAACATATAACTTATACCATAAAATAATAAGTGGACAGAAAACCACCTGTGACATGAATTGTTACTTAAGCAATAATCTTGATGAGCCAAATCATATAAACAATGTCAAATCAGCAAAGATCATGATAATACTGAATTGTGGAACTACTGTGCATGTAGAAGATCAGACCATGAACATTACTCTGTCATTACTAGCTCATTTTTTTCTTTTACTATCAATAGAGAAAAAATCAAAATCCTTATCACTAAAAATTTCTGAATGTCTGTACAAGTTGAGTCCATAAGTATATTTTCTTTTTAAACCACAAGTGCTGTTAAAATATCTTTGTGTTTTTTTTTCAAAGTTAATATGTCTCTCTTCTTTTCTTACAGACTGAAAACAGCACCCCTACCTTGTCCCCAGTACACAGTGCAGTAGTGTTTGGCCTGAAACCTCGATCTGGTAAGTTTATACATGAAAAAATATACACAGATTATAGCAGTTTTCTTTAAAAGAATAATTAGCAGTGTAACAAAATGACAGTGTTTCATTTTCATGTACAAAATAATGTAAATGGCAGGCACTGGTAGTGTTTTAACTGCTTAGCTGTAATTATTAGACTGTGCTCCTTACAGGTAGGAGAATGGAAATCCATTGAAAAAGAAGAAAGGCTACCTATTAACACAGGGACACTGTAATTCAAACCTGTTCATGTTTACAGAGCTTATGTTTTCATCAGAAAATAATTTTCTGAAAAATATTTAGCCAGCAAACAGTTTAATGTAGCCCTATATGCAATTTAAAAGTATATTAATGGTCACTGAAGAGCTCTTATAAAGTATAATTATTTTATACCCCACATGTTTCAGGTGTTACCTCTTTATCAAAAGGGTTTGCAGCACAGCTGCTTTTTTGTTTTGCTCATATATATATATATATATATATATATATATATATATATATATATATATATATATATATATATATATATATATATATATATATATATATTATTATTATTATTATTATTATTATTATTGTTATTATTATTATATGGAGTCCCAGAAGAAAAGTTAGTTAGGGCTCTTCTGTCCTTTTTCTCCACATAAAATTATGTGCTGCTCTGTAACCATGTTTTAGAAATGCCATAGTTTTAATGCCTAAATTTCCCATTATGCTGTATTTAGTCAAAATATAGAGTCGATTACAGAGTGCAGCCTTACTTAAGTTCTACTTTTGCGACTGTAGCATATAAGATTATTTGATGTCATTTAATGTTTTAGAACATGTACAAATACAAATCCTATGATCCCCTCTCAAGTATTTACTCACTTACTGTATGTATATATATTAAGTGCCTACACTGCAAATATTTCCAGTATATGCTTTGTATTGATGTGTGTGATTCATAAATTATTTTCCCTTTGTGCATTTTATCTGAACAATTTGTTAATGTATGGAAAATCAATTATTTAGATTGGGTTAAATGTAATTTTTGCAATATCTTTGACACAAAAAGTAATTGTTGCTTTACACAGGTATGCCTTGCCAGATTATTGTTTATTTTGTTCTGTACAAAAGTACAACTAAATAAAATTATCTCGTCTACACAGACACAGACAAATCTGGTTATTTGTGTAACCGTACAAAATTATAACTTTGTGTTCCCATCTGTGTACATAATAATTGGTCATTTTAAACATACAATGCATATTTCTAGGGCTTTTGATGGTGCTGTGTAACATATTGAAAAAACAAGGTGTAATAATACCACATATGCAGCAGGAACTATTTTGCAACTTCATTTAGCAATGTAGGAATTATATGATGTATGTCCATCAGGGGATTTATATGAATGGTGTGAAATAGTTCAGTATTTCTTGACATCCATAATGTTCTATGTTTTTAAGGTTTTGCATTGTTTACTAATACAATTTAAAAAAATGCCTGTGAATTAGCCACTTTTTATGATGGTACACATAACTGTATTTTAAAAGTACCTCATTCATTTTTTGTGAAATTATATTTTTGTGTGATACATTTGCAAAAATGTTATATGTCATAAATTGATTAATTAGTGGAGAACTTTTCTTTAAAAAAAAAAAAAATCTAATCTAAATTGTCGGTATGCTTAGCTGATGTTTTTATATATACTTGTATTTCCAGAGCACAACATAATGGCAAATCATTTTTCCAGTCCAAAAAATATTGTATACATTCATAGAAAATGAATAATTAGCCTTTTTTTGTTTTTACAGTCAGAAGCTCATGCATTACATTGCTAAATTTCACAGTCATACAACAGATCTTTATTTTTGCTTGACTGTTTTTTTTGTTTGTTTTTTTTAGAATCAAATTATATAAAAAGAATAAGAGACTGTAAAACTTCTTGTTTAAAAATACAGTATGTACTCTACCCTTACAAATTGTGACATGTAAATATAACCACTTCTACTAAAAATTCTCAAATAATCATTAGGGGTTTTTAAAATCAAGATTTATGTATAGAATTGATGCAAGTGATTGGGATAAAAGTTGCTTTGGTTATAATTTAATAACAATTTCTTGATATTCACCCCCCCCTATAATTTTGCCCAATACATTAAATCACAAAAAAATTATTTATTTTTAATTGAAAACAAAATAGTTCCAGTGTACAGTCCTACATCTTGTGTATTACATCTTGTGCCAAAAACAGACATATTTTGTGCAGGAACAAAGTTGATCATTAAGTAATGAATTCTGCATGAACAATAACAGAAATAGACTATTAATTTTAGGAGCTTTTGCCCATCAACGTTTGATAAACTTTATTTGTATTTTTGTGTATTCTTATTTATAAAGTACCTCTAGATTATGCAGAGCTTAACAATATCTGTAGAACAGACACGGGAGTAGTACTCAGTAAAGTATGTCACAAACATAGAGTCAATAATACACTTTATTCTTAAGTTCTAGACACTGAACAAAACAAGAGGATATAGGTCCCTGCCCTGGGGTACTTCTATGTGCAATAAATATATATTAATAATAATATAAAAGGTCCAATGAATTAATTTTTACTCTAACTCCCCCACCCACAAAATTATTATGGTTGGCAACCCCTCTAGTTTAATAACCTATAACTGATTATTTCATTTTTCTGTCTGATTGCATCATATTTTAGCAGACTATTAGCATATCTGGGAACCTTGTAGTTTCTCATAACCTGGAGGTGAGCTTCCTGTTTGGTATTGGAGAAAAGATACTGGCATTTAAAGACATAATTTGTGTCACATTGGGGGTAGGATAATTCAACATAAACCAATTAGGTTACAAATGAGGTGGAGTTTGTACAAAGGGGCAGAGCTACTGGCAGCAAACCCTGACCTCCAGAACTTCAGGTTTTTCTTTGCAAACCAAGATTCTCTGGGTGAAACAGGGCAAGTTCCCAGGTCTGCCTATTACACAGTGACTAAAATCACTGTAAGCTTAGAAGTAAATGTGCATGATTGCATGAATTAACATGGCTTATTTTCTGAAACTAACATTTTTGCTTACAGTAATTCTTTGACATTGTTCTAAATCAATTAGTTGATTTTAATGCATACCTAACATGCTATTGCTGCAAGTTTGATTTATTCTGGTCCTCTTTTGCTTTGTATGGACCTCCCCTGAACCCTCTCCTACAGACCCATCCCTCATTCTTCCTCCTATCTCCTCCAACAAACTTACACAGGCACAAAATGGGAACAGCAATAACTTGGATATCTCAGGAGAAGGAGACATTGACAATGGTAGGTAATATAGTTTGTGTACTGTGGATTATCTACTACATGTTAAAGGGATGCTCAGTTCTATCAGCTAAGAAAAACGCCTTTCCCCAAATAGTCATAATTGCAGTGGATGTGGCATAGACTCAATCTATGTGCAGAATTTAATTAGTGTTTGCAAAGTTTTTTTTTATGAGCAATGCATCACATAGTGCAGGAAGTGGGCATGGCTATGATTAGCTCCTGGGCCTGTTTATCTTGCAATATTCAACAGTAGTGATGCTGGCAAAATGCACAGGTAAAGGGCCAGGAATCTAAGGATTAAGGCATGGCTCAGGGGAATCCTGCTGCAACTGTTACAGTTATCTCCCCAAAATAAAAAAGTAAAAGGATTTTTAATATGCAGCACAGAATTTGCTTGAAAAACCACAGAGCATTTTTTTTATTGAATATTTGCTAAGGAGTAGAGGATAGCAGAAATGTAATACATGGAAGATAATAATAGGGAAACTAAACCCCAGTTTTAGAAACATGTTTAATTTAAGTAATACAGTAAAAACACTTGCCAAAGATTTTGCCTATAATTCCCCTTAAATATTGTCCTCGGGGTGATGTACATACAAGTATTGGATTTGCAAGAAATGGATGAGAAAGTGTGGGACAGTACTTAAATTAATTTCCTGACTTTTTTTGACTACTTTGGTAATATGCATATGAAACCTTTCCAAAGATTTGCACAAAATATATAAAATGTGGGAAACTCAGTTATTAACATATTTTTGTTTCTTTAAGACACCAATTTTAGTATGGCATTAGGAAGCACATCCTAAAGCTACCAGCTCTAAAATTTATGTCCTTTCCTCCTTCTGCATTGGAAAGGCACAGTAGTGCTGGAGCAGTCTTTAGGGTTTAACACCCCACAAACAATAAGTTTCTTTTGCATTCAAATGTTAACAGAAAAACAAACTTAACACAGTCTTTCTTTGGCCAAATAACAGGCACTTCACATATAGTAGGTTTCCACATAAAACTCCTCGGTCAAAAACAGTGGTTAACTGCTCCCATAGAGGTTTGGGTAACATAGCAGAATACCTTCCCTTCTCCTGGGTTGTTTCCTTGGGGTTTCACAGGGCTGCAAAGCCAAGTAGTTTAGCAGAGACTTTCACCATTATTCCCTGTTTTCTCTCACAAGAATCTTCAGCCTCTGCTACAGAAATCACTTCCTGACTCCCAGCTCCACCCCCAACTGGCTCTCCCTGCTGCCTTTCACTCTCCCAACAGGCTCTACCCTGCAGCTTGGGAGATTTACAAACTCTGACCTGAACTCCAGCAGTATGTCTGCATAATTGGGGCAAAATATCTCCCCTCAAATACAACACCCTCACTATATATATATATATATATCAGCAATCATATAATAAAACTAGTGTTCTGATGACATATTATTTTTGTTTTCTTCTGCAAGTCTATACCTCACATTTTCCTGTTCATTGCTTTTTATGCTTTACCTCATTCAAAACTGTTGCTTTCATCAACCTAAACCCTATGGGAGCAGGTCAGTGGTCCAACTGGAGAAGCAATCAGGAAGGTAGTGTTTAGTGGACATTGTCTAGGGACAGGTCACAGTAACACAGTTGCATAATGCAATTAGTATAGAATAACTAGCCCTGTGGGGAAAGCATACAGAACCATATAATGCCTACCTTCATTATCAACCCTTTATCTCCATTATTATGTAAGTGTACATAATATGAATACCAATATATTGCAGTAATATATATATATATATACAGTAAATGTCTACTGTATCAGATGCAGAAATACAGTGAACCCTTATTTTATTTACATAGTAACATCATTCAGTGATACCATAAACAACATTCAGATACTTACATATTTGTATGCAGATGCAATGGGCATACAGAAGTTTACTATTTGTTGAGTTTTCTCCAGTTGCTTCCCATGCAGCTTTAATAGGCTTGTATATAAATAGGGCTGTCAACAAAAGGGGGAGAAGATTACAAGGTGTACTGCTTTTGGGGTCCCAGCCAGTCACATGTAGACTTCTGAGTACTGGCCAATGGAATTGATGGACATCTTGGCACTAAGCAATGTAACTAGACAATTTTCTCGGTGACTATGCTGTGTAAAAAATACATTTTCATTATGTGGGGAGGGCATGAGTTCTTATAAGAACCCAGCATACACTTAACTTATTTTAATTACACAGCTAGGCTATTTAACCCATTTTAAACCCTAACACTGACTACCTCCTTGGGTATGCAGCTCCATACTTGACCACCCTTAAAGTAAACTCCTACTAAAGAAATCTCATTTTCAAATGAATCAAGTAGTGTAAATCAGTGTAATTTGAAAAAGGACTATTTCCCTTTTTTTCTGTTTGTGTAGAGTATCACATTTCTTGGTATACATATTAGTGCCTGTTTCAATTCATGTGATTCTAGTAACTGTAAAAGAGTCCTACCAGGGTTAAATAATCTCTTCCCATTTCTATTGTTTGACTGCAATGAGGTTAAAATATATGCTGTTGTTGTCTCTATTTTAGATAATTAATGTCAGTGTCAAATGACAGACACATAACCATCTGGGCAGAATGGAGGCTCACCTATTTTATATGAAATCCATAAAACAGGTGTGCTTCTGTGAGAACAGTTCTGCTTGTGACAAATCATAGTATTTGTTATTGTATTTACTGACCATTATTTCTGTACCATGTCAGGACTGACATTGACTACATATTACAAAAGCAAGCTCCATCCTGTAGCCAGAATATAGAATACACTTGGAAACTAGCTCAGTGATATAAAAATGAGAGCATTAGGTTCAGGATGTTGGAAGTAGAGTGTTTTTTGTTTGTTTTTTTGCCTGTTATGCCCTTGCATGTTTATGCATTCAGTGTTAGCAGCACTTTAAAGACATTACTGTAGTTTCCAATGAAGGAGCAGATATCCCTTTAAGCATATATTTATATATAATGTGTTTATATAAAAATAGATGTTATATTCTATATATGTGTGGGTCAACAAATCCATTCTGTGTATACACAGTATCAGATATATTCAGTATACATTAATGACTTAATAATAACTATTTCTATTTTTCTTAGCAACTGGTAGATTAGGCCTTTCTTCTTTCTATAATACTGTTTAAGTCTAATTTCCTCTGACTTGGTGAGGTAGAGTTCTTCTTTCTTTAAATGGTAATGATTCACTATTGCTTGATGCAGCTTTTTTAACAGCAACACAGCAGCAATCATTTGCCCCTGAACCAGCAACAGTGCTGCCTTTAACTGCATTGTCAGAAGGAATGAAGTTGTGGGACCTGTGTTTTTGTTTAACCCCTAATTAATATTTATTAATGCCTCTAACTCACTAAGTTGTATGCATTTAACTAGCAGGGCTCTCGGACTCCTTGTTTCTGTTGTCATTTTCTCTTGCATGTTGTTTTTTTGTATTTAAAACAAGCTTCTATTTAGTATTTTACTTAAAGTTGCATCAGTACTTATGCTCACAAAATTTTAAAGGTGTATTTATTGAAGTGTAACTGGAAATCAGTGGATACTGCTGGCCTTTTAAAATGTTGTCTTGAATCTACATTTGAGCTTTTTTTAAATTAGAAATATCAACATGTGAATCACAAAAAAAAACCCAGCTAATTATGAAGTAGCAATTGTCTCCTGAACACAATGATTTCAAATATGTGTGAGTGCAGTCGAACAGTGTAAACAGTGTAATACAGTGTAAACTTGTATTAAATCCATGGCAGGACATTGTGTCTTACAATTGAGACAAAAAAAAAATAGGCCCCAGAGCTGCCTGAAATTATTTATTTTCATCATTGCAGTTTGGTGAGCCATAACAGCACAGGATTGAGAGATGGACAAGAAAACCAACCTCAATATGAAATCTACATATTTTTAGGGGCTAAATTAAAGATTTTTGGTTCCAGTCTCATGTATAGTAACAGAGTATTTATTTAGTATTTTTTTTCAATCTAATCCCAGCCATGCAGCGTAAGTATAGATATAATTATATGTGAATAATGGTAAAATCTATCATTTTTCATATTCTGATGCAACAAACTATCCTGTGCACAAAATTAAATGTGAAAACACCACAGTGCTCTATCCTAATATACAGATTATGAACAATATGAAAAGATTATATTTACATGTTAAAATGTCAGCATTCCTTTGGATCAATATCGTTAATCCAGTTGCTGCTGGGCTACTGTGTTCAACATGCCAAGAGCAGCAAATGTCTGTTAAAGTTCAAGATCACTGAGCTAGGATATTGCATGTATGTTTGCATGAAGTAAGATGTCCATGTTATAAGTCATATAGTGATATACACTAGTAAGTTATCTGTCTTACCACTTGTAACCATGTTTGCATGAAATTATTGATGGTCAACAACACTTAAAAAATAAAGGTTAAATCTGTAAATGTTATTATTTTACAAAGTTTGTTTTTCTTTGCATTATGTTTTTAGTCTTCGTCAGACCACAAAGAAATTTAGAATCAGTAGACCCCCAATTTACGATACGAAGAAAAATGGAACAAATGCGAGAAGAAAAAGAACTTGTAGATCAACTGCGTGAGGTACTAGCAATTTTTCTGCACTGGGTTTAATATAATTCTAATGTAGGGTAGTGGAGAAAAATTGAATGATGCATAGTTAAAACAACAGTCGCAAAAAATTTAATACTGGGGGCGAAATTTACTAAAAAAAAGATAGCATCGATATCGCGATATTGAACGGGTTTTTACTGATATCAATATCGCGATATCGGAATTTAACCAATATTACGATATATCGCTACTACCGATATCGCAATATCGAATTTCGGCCGAACCATTGATTTCAATGCAGAACGGCTGAAATTCCGATATCGCGATATTGATTTTACCGATATCGCGATATCAGTAATTTACCGATTTTAGTAAATTTCGCCCCTAATCTTAACTTGATCACTTGGACTTAAAACAAAATGTTTGATTTATATTATATATATTATATTTATAGTCTGTTTTCCCAAGCCAAAAAGGAGAGTTGAACAGAACTTAAACTGAAATTGGATGCTGAAGAACCTGCAAGCACTCTCCCTCATCCTCTGTAAATACCACCTTCCTTTCACTTCTGATTTTGGATCACCATTTACACAATTGGAAAGCTGCACTTTGACTCTGAAACACTGAACCTGACTTGAAGTAACATTATAAACCTGTAATTCAGTCAGTATACCCTTGCATTTGCCCTGTTTTTTGAGTGACTTTGAAGAACAACATTCCCTGACTAAACACTTTTCTTTTTAACCTGCTTCTTGACTTACTAATTTGTCTCATCCCCTAAATTTTCTGCTCACCAAAACTTGCTTAAACCTTAACCATGTACAAGATATTTAACTTCCAATACCAGTAAACCATTAGTTACAAACCTTTTCAGCACCAAGTGCCGAAAAGTGACATCACTCACCAGCGCTTTCCCCTGAAGTGCAGGCGCTGACGAGTGATGTAATCGCACCTGCGTCAGGGAAGAGCTCTGCCTGCGGCTATCCTATTGGGGAGCGAACGCTTCTTCAGTGTTGGCTGTGAATCTGACCTGAAAACTGTCAGGTTGGGTCCGCGGCCTGCACTGAAGGAGAACTCGCTTGCTGGGGGGATCAAGGACCATTTGATCCTTGACTAGGACCACTGCCCTAGTCAATCCCAATTCAAATCATATTAACACATTCTTTCCCTCTTTTGTCTATACCTACAGGGGACTTAGCTGCAATCTTGGCCCCTGCCACATACCCACCTTTATCCATCCTTGCTAAATCCTTACTAAGGGCTCATTTCATAGATGATTTGATTTGCATTGAAATCTTTTTTTCCTTAAAAAAATCTGTCTCTGTCTCATATTGAAGTAGTTTAAATGCTCTTACTTTTTTTTATTGTGGTGGCTCTGTGCTAACTAATTCGTATGTATGTATTTATTCATTTATATAGCGCTAATGTATTATGCAGCACTTTACAGAGATTCATCATTCACTTCAGTCCCTGCCCCAAGGAGCTTACAATCTAGTTTCCCTATTCAATTGCACACACATAGACAGACACAGATGTATATTTTTGGATTGTGGGAGGAAACCCATGCAGGTGCGGGGAGAACATACAAATTCCATGCAGATAAAGTCCAGGGCGGAACCCAGTGCTGCAAGGCAGCAGTACTAACCACTGAGCCACTGCACTGCCCATATATAATTCTGTTCTGTCTACTGCCATGGAATCATATGCCCTGCGTGGTTTCAATGCTTTTGTGCTTACAACCCATTCTTGGATGAAATTTAAACCCATATCATATGGTTAGGCATATGGCTATGGTGATGTGCTGAAAGGCTGTCCCATGAACAATTTGCATTCGAGCGATCGGAATTTCGATCGATTCCGATCGATAGGAATTTGCATTCAGGCGATCGGAATTTAATTTAGGGCGATCGTTTCGCCTTTAATAAATTCTGCCCAACTGACTTTGTCATTAACAAATTCTTGTCTGTACTGTCTCTCTCTTAGACCAACCAACACTTTAAGAGTGCTCTTATTACAAATCCAGTTTGTGACAACTATTTTCTGTCTACAGTATCTTCATCCATAGTCACTGGCCCTTTCACACTCCTTCCCCCAACACATTGTACTATCTGTAAACAGATCTCCATCCCCTTAGCTGAAACTGCCTTCCTTTTACCGACACCTCACCCTGCATGCATTTGCTCCTGCAAAGTTTTTAAGATTCTGTACTTTGAACTTTCTCTTTTCATACTACTTTATGCTCCCCTGACTCTATGCCCTAAATTTTACTCAATCAATTTGTTGAATTTCTTGCTCCAACTCTTACCTCTGGACCTTTAATTGGTTCCTTGAACCCATACATTACCCCTGCACCTTCAAACCTGCCTGTGTCAAACCAATTCCACACATACCCCTCCATGTCACTTTAGCTACTGCCCTGTCTCCATCCTAACACTAGACTCTAAAGTTTTTGGAAAATTTTTGTTTTCTGTCAGCTCACTTACTACCTTGGACAGATAGTGTTGAACATCCTCTTCTTATTCAGATACTTTATTCCCTCTGTATCTGTAAACAAGCAGTATCAGTACATGTAAAACATATTTAAAGGTCCTACTACTATGATAAGCTTATTACCCATTCATTTGTCTATTTAAATCTCCCCTTTATAGAGTCTAAATTATATGGGGCTGGGACTCTCCAGTTTTGTATCTAAATGTATCTCAATGATTTGAACTGGTGTATCAATATTATGTTTAAGCACTGGCCACCTTGTCTACACTATAAATGTGTAAATGTGTGGTTAAAATCTTCAACACTGCATTACTTAGTAGGACTATTCATTTCAAAATATATAAAACATATGTAGAATATAGTATTACCTTACCTTTTAACTGAAGCTACTAAACTCTCCTATAATAGTGTATAATAATGTATTTGACCCTTTCAAGATTTACCCAGTTAAATCATATTTATCACACTGAATAATTTGTGATTTTTAAACAAAATAAAATAGTAGACAAAATACATAACCCAGTTTTTAAAATATTACCACCTTTATTTATGGAACCTACCCTCAACTAAGGTAAGTGGCCATGACTCCACAATACTTGTCAGAAAGTATTAGCAATCAGTATTCATCTTATATTTTTTTTTGGGGGGGGATGTGAACCATAGTACATATGATTATTTCTGAGCAATGAGCTCCACCCTTTTCAATTTGGAAGGTAAATCAAGTAAAACCAAGTAATGAAATACAGATCTAAATAAGCCTAAAATACAGATTGGATGGATGTGCTTTGTACTTTTGTGTACCTCATTCAAAACTCTTATTGGATTTTCAGTTTCTTTATTTCAGTAGGTGAACCCTATTGACATGGTAAAGTCTGGCTAACAAATACCAGTAAACTATAAACCCTACTTTTCAAGACAATATCTTGTGACATATTATAGACACTAGCAATTCCTGAACCATATAGGTGTATTTTTGCACCTACAATACACAATGTGAAATAAAAACACAAATGAATTAGTACCCAGACATCATTGTGCATTATCTGGTGACCACTTTGGAAAGGAGGTGTACTGTGCATTATCTAGTGTACCCTCAAAACATTGTGCATTATCTAGTGACCACTTTGGAAGGGAAGTGTACTCTCAAAACACTGTGCATTATCTAGAGACCACTTTAGAAGGGAAGTGTATCCTCAAAACAGGTGAAGACACAGTAATCTTAATCCCGTATCTCACCATTTTTCATTTGTGTTTTTTTTCTTTTAGAACATTGAAATCAGGTTAAAAATCTGCCTGCCTGAAGACTTGGGATCTGCTCTTATGGATGGGGTTATTCTTTGTCATTTAGCTAATCAGATCCGACCACGGTCAGTGGGGAGTATCCACGTGCCTTCTCCAGCTGTGGTAAGTTAATAAAACATTTTACATACTGAGTTTCACTTTCTTTTTGGCCAAGTTTGTAAAGACCAATAACCTGAATATTCAACTTGCTTGAAAATTAGTTTTTACATTATAAAAATTAGTCTGTAATAGTTTCCCTAACTTGATAAATCTCCAGATACACAGTGTAATATTCTATATATACTGTTTTTTGTAAAATATGGTATATTTTATTTTTGATGTGAAAAAATCAAAACTATTTAATAAGTACCATACATTAATAATATGCATTCATACAACATGGGTCCTGTCTATAAAACCATGAATTTTTTTTATTTGTTTTTATTAGTCTAATCACTATGATTTGTTTAAATCTATAATCTTGCTACTTTTACTAAACTAGATTACCATAAAATTAGAGGAGTAAATTGTATTTGTATTTATTCATTTGTATAGCGCTGATATATTACACATTGCTTTACAGAGATTCATCATTCACTTCAGTCTCTGCCCCATGGAGCTTACAGTCTAATTTCCCTATTAAGTCACACACACACAGATGTATGTTTTTGGATTGTGAGAGGAAACCCACACAGGTGCGGGGAGAACATACAAAGTCCAGGGTGGAATTGAACGTAAAATCCAGCGCTGCAAGGCAGCAATGCTAACCACTGAGTCACCACACTACCCAAATTGCTTAGAAATTATTTTATGGAAAAGAAATGTAGATAATTTAGTGAAAAATCCTTGTTTCTTCAGTAATGTTGTGTAATTAATTAATTAATCCATAGACTCTTTAACCTGTAGTATGCAAACCTTTTAAGTTTGTCACTATTCATCGAATGCTAAATAAATGAATTATCACATTTTCATAACATTATAACCAAAAAATTTTTTTATTCCCCCGTAAAATCTACTTCAATTAGGGATTTTTTCTAAAAACAATGATAACTTTCTCTTAAAGGAACTGGCCAGCCAAAAAAAAACCAAAACATTTATTTATACTAATTACCACCTTTTATTAAATATGATTTATTATCATTTTTTAAAATTTCTTACCTGCAAAGAAGAGCTATACAGCACTTCCATGCTGCATATCCCATTTTCAGACACTGCCATCAGCTCTACAGTGTCCGAATTAGGCGCTCTCTCAGGAGCGCATTCCTCTCCAGCCGCACTCCTAGTGAAGCCCCACATCGGCACTTCCTATAAGTCACATGGAGAGAGTGCACGTGATCAATGCGTTCTCCCTGGATGATGTGCGCGCTCTCCCATGTAGGAAATGCCGATGCGGGGCTTCACTAGGAGCACAACTGCAGAGGAACATGTTTCTGAGAGGGATCGCCTGATTCGGATGTTATAGAGTCGCCAGCAGTGTCTGAAGATGGGGTATGCAACACGGAAGTGCTGTATAGCACTTCTTTACAGGTATGAATTTTAACTTTTTTTTTTTTAAATTGATAAATCGTATTTAATACAAGGTGGTAATTAGCATAAACTATTTTTTTTTATTTTCGACCGGTCTGTTCCTTTAAA
Source organism: Pipa parva (assembly GCA_019650415.1). Taxonomy (NCBI): domain Eukaryota; kingdom Metazoa; phylum Chordata; class Amphibia; order Anura; family Pipidae; genus Pipa; species Pipa parva. Next base: position 20,415 of record WMED01002268.1, read on the forward strand.
GCATAATTTAACCAGAGAGGATCAGTTTTTCAACAGTAGTCACCCCTATAACATCTACTTCAATTGTCAAAGCTTTTTCAATCCCACATTCATCAGCTGAATACAAATGCTGTCTGTCCACAGCAATTAACCTCTTAGCAACTGTTTTGAGGTATTCAGATTTCCCATAGTCTCAGTCTTTTGGTTTTCCCAGAGTTTCTAAAACAAAGGAAAGTCTGTCCCCAGAATCACTTTTAAATCAAGTTCCTTAGCTAGAAAAAGTTCATGATCCACAGCTCCTTTGGAGATTTTAAAGTTAGGGTACACTGTATTTTTGGCTTTAACATTATAGCAGGAAGGAATTTGCTTGATCTGCTAGGGTGCAAGTCATCCCAAATTGATTTCCTCTCAACAGACTTCTTGTTAACTGCTACTTCATCTGGCCCCTGATTTGTTTTTTGTCATTTGATGCTCACATCTTTTTAATACAAAAAAGAATAATAATTTAAAGGGTATGTAAAGGTAGTTATAAACCAAGAGTTAAAATGTGTGTTAGCCCTTAGTTTAAGCCCTTTAAGTATGTGGCAGGCATTATATTTAGCTTAAATTACTCCTGGATGCACAGGACTTAGCCAAGCCCCCTCCATCTCTGCAGCCACGCCCTCACCTCCCTGCTTTTCCCCGACCATCTCATAGCAGCTGCGAAAAGAACTGTGAATACCCAGAGCTATCCAGCCACTTAGCTATTGGCTGGATAGCTCTGGGCATGCGCAGTCCTTTTCACTCTGACCCCGCATCTGCTATGAGACATTCGGGGAAAAACAGGGAGGTGGGTGCGTGACTACAGAGATGGTTTATAACTGCCTTTAATGATTATTATCAGTGACACTCACTCCAGTGGGTCCCTGTAGCACATGTAGCAAAGTTTTTTTTTTTTTTCTATCATCTTCCATTTTGGAATTTTTTTACTATCTGAGATACGAAGAGCTCTGTAAGGTCGCAACTATCGTAGTCGCCAGAATTGGTCATGTATTTGCCACATTACAGAGTTTGCTCAATAAGTGAACATGGGGAAATAGAGAATAGATGTGAATTCAGAGCTCTACGCAACTATTCGGACTTCTCAGAATGTGGCCCTGAATCCATACAACTTTTATATACTAAATTAGCAGTATAGCAGATTTTTCAGAAAAATAAAATAGAGACTATTCAACTGGATTGTAATTTATGGGAAAAAAATGCCATTTACTGAAATGAGGAAAAAATGTAACTTTTTCAAGTGGCAATTTAAGTCTACCTTCATACATGTTAAATGCTTATTCACAATATAATCGAGTGGTTTAGTTTTATTTTTTTGATTTCCATGCTGTGTATTTGTTTGGAGTGGTCAGAGACCTATGACTAGTAATATTTCACTGCTTTTGGATCTGCTTTTTCTGAGGATAGAATTCCTTGTCATTGCAGAAGGGAAAGGGATAGGCTTTGGGGAGTTTCCTATTAGGTTTTTTAGCATAGCAGTAATTGGAGAGGTTTTGTTTTTTGTTTTTTTTTGCAGTTGTCTTCAGTTAGGTAAGAGTGTTACCCAAAAATATTCACACAGTTAAAAATACTCACCTACTTTATTTTTAATATGTAAAAATTTCTTCTACAACGTAACTATTTTCTTAAATAAAAAATCTATAATTCCTGTTTTTCTCATTCCGTCTGTTTGTTTACTTGCAGCCAAAACTTAGCATGGCAAAATGCAGAAGAAATGTAGAAAACTTTTTAGAAGCCTGTAGAAAAATGGGAGTACCAGAGGTAACTTTATATATCTTCCTTTTATATGAAATGGGAAGTAAAGGAACTGAACAATGTTCGTAGGAATTACTTTTCCATGATGGAAACCATAATTAGCCCGAAGTCAGAAAACCTCATTCCTGGAAGTCGTAGACACCAGGAGAAATGATTTATTCTAAATAATAAACTCAAACAACTTCCTCCCAGACCAAAGGCTCAGTCCCAAGTATGGACAAGACCCCCTTCCCCACATTTATATCTACTTAATATATGTTTGTCCAACATACACTACTGCTACACAGTACACTCCTTTCAACACCCATAGACAATCACACACTATCCCCAACTGAATTCAGCCCTTGCTACCTCACAGTGCTTCTATGGATATACCCTGTCTTCTTTCCTCAATCTTGCATTGACTACAATAGCTCTTTTTCTTCCCATAAATCAATACAAATCAGAAATTCAACTTCACAGATAACATCTATGTAGGAATAACTGTTATGCTAATCCAAATGGATGGTTTACACAAGGTTCACATAATCACGGACAAGTTCCTACATTAGACAGTGATAGGGATGAATAGTCAAGGGTATAAATACTTGTACATTTCAGAATATTCTTAGGAGTTATCATAGCCATGGTAAGAAAAGGATACAAAGGCTATAAGAGTAAACAATTGTACAGTTTATGCTCAAAGGAATTTGTAAATACACAAACCTTTTTAGATCATTATAAATGGAAAAATATATATCCTGTTTATAAAAAGAGATTGTTTGTACTTTATTAATTACTTAATTCTAATTAAAATGTGTACACATATGTTATGGTCACTAATACCTAATATTTTTCATATTTGTATTTGTTACTGTGATTTGCAGATGCCATATTGCTCTTCTGCTGCCTCCACACACTCTGTACAGAAGCTTGTCACATGGCACTGTAACAATGACTTTGAAAAATGACACTGTAACTTGACTACAAGTATACTGCACAGCTACATGGGTAATGGGCACATTGCACAGTAATTTGATTAACATTACATTTATGAAACTCTTCCTACAAAGTTGATTAGTTAGTAAAAGTATGCCATCTGCAAAGTACATAGCACAGTAGCTTGGTTGATGAACTTTTAATAAAGTGGAAATTGCACTGTGGTGTGGACAAATGGCAGAATTTTATTGTAACTTCCATTATGGGTACATTGCTTTGTAAGGCACATTGCTCATTAACAACACTCATTGACACCCTACACATTAACTAATGCCATATTTTAAAATAGCTGGGCTCCTGAGATAGTAACATGGCTAATAGGCTGATTGTACATAAATATGATTAATAAGTGCATTGCCCAGTGACTTAACCCATTACACTTGCAGTAACTTGGATGTTGGGAATTTGCATAGTAACTTGGTTGCCAAGCACAGCTCAGTATACTTTGGAGGAAAACTGATTTTTGTCCATTCACATACTGTTCAAATGTTTATTGGCTAAAATATATACATTATGTGCATCAGAAGGCCAATGGCAAAGTTGTGAGCAATTAAGACTGCTTTTAATATAACAACTATCACCAGAAAATTGGCTTTAAAATAAACTACCGGTACTCGACTTCTAGCAGCTCTCCAATAAGAATAATTGCTCTAGACAGAGTCCTGTTAAGTTTTGCTACACTCTTTCCCATTTAGCTAATATAACAGATAACGTATAACAGAACCTAGGAGTTAGAAAGCAAAATGCTTTGAAATAATGTGTATAAACTATTTAGAGAATTATTACACATATTAACTATATCAATACTGCTATACTGGGAAATATATTCATTACCCGATTTTTTAACCTTGCTTCCCATGAAATATGCATACCTATGCAGGAGTACCACTACTGCTGCTAAGGTGGTAAACCCCCCCCATTCACACACATACACATGTCTGGATTTAAAAAAGAATAATCTGGCACTATTAAGCATATCCTACTTACCTTTTGGCAAGCTGAACTGCCAAAGGGAAAGCTAGGAAATCACCAGCAATAGTGAAATCTAAGCTGTATTATGTTTTTTAAACCACTTCACCATCACCATATTCTAAGTAGCAGCGTACTACCCACAATGATGTGGTACCTGTGTACATATCAGTCTATTTATTACTGCTTCATGGGGGAGGGGCTTTGGTACAGCATTCTCAAGAATAAGCAATGCCCCAGGGTACAGGTGGGAGTAGGGACTAGCATTACAAAATAAATTGTGTGTACTGCTTGCTTTTCCTGACATATTAATACTGATATCTGGAGCTAGGTAAGTTAAAACACTAATTGGATAATAACAGTGTTAGAATTTATGCTGACCCATATAGAGGCATTCTTTTTGAGTTTTCAGTGTTCATTTAATAGTTGTCTGTAAGTAGATTAATTGCTGCTAATACCGTATATACTCGTGTATAAGTCGAGAAATTTAGGTTAAAAAAGTCATGTAAAATTGTATACTCGACTTATACATGAGTAATTACGGTAGAGAGCAGGGGGCTTGGCCTGACAGCAGAAGTGAGACGCACCGGGCAGCCAT
>WMED01002269.1:0-11756 GCA_019650415.1 Pipa parva
ATGTGAAAGGAAAGGGGCACATATTTCAAATAATTAACCCTTGCTTCCTAAACTGAATTTGCAAACCTCACACTGATTCTCATATTTGTTGCTCTAATTTACAATAAGATCACTTTTTACATCATCAATAGACTCAGTATTGTCATAGGGTCAGCTCAATCAAAGGCAATAATTTATACTAAGTAATAGTATAGTTGCCGTTGATTTCCAACAGACACCACTTTAAATAATCATAGAAAATGAATCCATGTTTAGAATATATTTTAATCTCTACTTTATTGCATCATGTTTACAAACAGTAAGGAAGCCATGATTTCATGAGTTTGACCTAAACTAGTTGATTTCTACATCGTTGACTTAAAAAAATGACAGCAGAAAATCATAAGTTGACTGGGATATTGTCATTTTTTTTTTCTTATTTTATATTCAATTTCCACTATGTGGCCTCTGTTTCTTTCTCAGGTTAAGAGTAATAATAAATTTCAGTACAGTTCATTTTGTGTCCATTTATCTTAATCATTTATAACATATTTTATGATTCGATAAAGAAAGTGCAACTCTTAGAAGCTGAAGGACCTTTCATTTTAACAATCTAGGAAAACTTGACCATAATGTGACTTTAATGTTTAAAGTGCAGCATGGTGAATTACATTTCCACACCTCAGTTCCTTTAATGTCTCATGGTATCCATATTTATGATATCTAGCAACTATCAACTGATCATAAAGTGTTATTGTCAGAGTATATGCAGCCATATTTTAATTGCCTATCATTAAAATTTTAACATCTACATTACTATTTTCAAGATCCACTCCTCAACACAACACATGCTTGTGAAGTGATAATTAAACTGGTAGATTAAAATATAAATTAAAGCATTTTATATTTATTGTAGGTGCTCCTGCTATGTAAGCATCAAAAGAAAAGAGCTGTTCACAAATATACAGGTCACCAGACGATGCTTAATTTTGAAAGTAATGTGTGATGGCTTTAAACCTCTGTCTTGGTGCTTATGTAATATATAGCACATAGGTAATTAGCATACCTATGTATTTATATATATATATATAAAATGTGTTCATTTTATATCTATAAAAAGAATTCCAACTGTTGATTTTATACTCTGGCTTTATTTGAAGGTGGTTTTTGTTAACTTAAACATGTCAAAGGAATCCAGTTTTACTGCATGATTACATATACGTAGAAATAAAAAAATAATAATTTGGGCTTGGTTTATGCATGGGTGTAATCAGTTCTGCCAACTATGATGGTTATATGATTCCAGCAAAATTATCAGAGTACTTCATCAAAGGTTTGGAAAGATACTTAAAGAGCTTATTATGGCCCTTTTGACCTATTTGCCACAAGTTGATCCGTTATGCCGCTTTTTTCATATTTTTTTCTTTTTGTTTTTTTCCCTCAATTTATGTAGTGCTGAATAAAATGTATCATTATCTATAAATATTGATGCTACATTAATACTGATATACTTTACATTGCTTTCAATGGAGCTCCTTTTCAATCGTTTTCATTATCAGCATCTTTCTGATGGGGACTTTCAAAATCATCTTCATAGTGAATAATGGGTTTTTGCTACCCTCAACCAGACAAACACTTTTCAGTGATAAAAAGGTCAGAAGGAGCTTATTAAATATCAATATCATCAATATGATATTTTTTACCTAATTAAAGGTATATCAGTATCAATATACCAGGAGAAATCTACACATTTTTATAAATATCGCTCTAGCTAATATTCACATTAAATCATGATTGGGGGAATTGACCATTGTGTGAAGTGAGCTCCGAATCATTCGGCTCACTTTGCACAGACTGTTATGCGCTCGCTGATGTCCTGCGAAGGGATTCCATTCTCGATGAGGCGACTTGAGTGGTCTAATCGAGACTGGAATCCCTTTAAAGCGTTCGCTGATTTCCGCATGCAGGACATCATCAAGCGCATAACAATCTGTGCGAAGTGAGCCGAAGGATTCGGAGCTCACTTCGCACAATGGTGAATTCCCTCCTTAATTTTATATATTAAAGCAAAACTGACTCAAGCTTCAAGTGGGGTTTTCACCTTCCTCTTGACTAACAAAGGTCAACTAATGGTTAATTAATTGTTTTATTTATTTAGATAACAGGTTGAACCTAATGGTACTGTGTCTTTTTTAACATTACTAAGTAAAAGTTAGTTTCTTTTTTTCTTAGTTGTAAGAATATCTAGAATACAAAGTATAAATACAGTAAAGTTAATTTTTTTATACTTCTGTTTATTGTTTTGTTTAACTTTTCACCCTGTCTTCTTAATGTTTTTATGAATAAATATATACCGTTTATACAATGTTTGAAATGATGTGTAATTTGTTTTTCCTGTAATCATTCTTTCCCATGTGATATGACTATTTTAATAAGCCAAATATCCAATATAAAAACATAAGCTTTAACTAGTGAACAATTTCACAGTACCCATTTTATCTAAAGTATTGAACATGAGGTCATTACCAGATTTGCAATTATGCTAATCAAATTTTTTTATCCATTTGCAAATGGGATTTCATCCAGATTAGTTTGCTGTTAAAGTAATTTCATGACTAGCTTATAATGACATATGGCATGGTAAGAAATATGCCCAAGTTACTGAGGCAATTTTTCTTGACTTTGCAAAGATGTTGAATGTTGGTGATCATAGCACTAAATAAGCTTCAGGGCTCATATATCAGATAGAAAACCATTAAATGATTCATTCATTTGGTACTTGTCAGACTGGTTGAAATATATCTTCTCACTCTCTGAAAAAGCTGTTCTATAGAGCATTTTGTGATTTTAAATATTATCTGCCCAACCCTTTTTTGTTATGCTTATACCAACACTACAACTAACATAAATCAGTAGAGACAAAGGGGATTATTGATTGAAGTCTGAATTGTCACGTAAAGTTGTGAAATCTCCAGCTAACAATGGACACACGCTACCCAATAAACGGCTAATGTCGCAGTTGCAACTTAATTATAGGAATATTGACACAGTCATGACTTTACTATCCACTGTTTAGTCAGTAAGAAGTAGAGAATTAGCCAAAGTAATAAGAATTCACTTCGACAGTAGAATTCTCACTTTAGTCAATAACCCCAAAGACTGTATTGACCCCATACACATATCTTTGCTATACAGTTTTCTATTCATAAGCAACATCATCTAAGGTCAAACTATATTTTCAGACTTCTTCTCTGAGTCTTAAAAACTATATTAATAGAAATAATACATTTTTAATTATGGAAATACTAATTGAATCTTTTATTAGAAATCTAAAATGATAAAATACAAATTTAAATAATTTAAATATTAAGGCAAGTGTCAAAGTTATAGTTTACACCTGGTCACCTGAAGTTTGTCACTTACCTTACATTTGACTTCTGCTATTATACCTACTATACCAATGCATACAGTAACTAACAAACTATGCTTTTAATTCATCATTAAATATATATTGATGATAGAATATGCATGTGTGCTGTGGTTAAAGGTCTGAAAATCACCCGACTTTTCTCTTAAAACACAAATACATTTTAATTGGATAAATTAGTTTACCGAGTGTGAAATGTACCAAAATCCACAACAAATTGTGAGTTTGATTAATATCTAGAAACAGAAAAATGTCTGATCGCAGCTATTGCAGGTAATATAAGAAGTAAATGTATCCATTGATGCAAGAATCTTTCTATAGTATTGCATTAATGTAAAGAACGCATTAAAATTAATTTTTCTATATATATTTAGCTTTTCTTTAAGTTTTCATCAGATTGCTAATGCAAGATAAACCAGGCAGGTGCAAAACGCAGGGGGACCCTGTCACTTCTGTAACAGAAAGAGGTAGAGACAGATAGAGGCAGCTGGAAGAACATTTGTTGTCAGAATGCGACATCTATATCTTTGGTTTTGGGCTCTGAAATAGTAGTACACTACAGCAAGTACAGGAATTAGGTTGCATTATCCATCCTGTATATACAGTGCGCGAACTATAAATATCTGAAAGTATTGAGCATAAAATGGCCAATTCATCAGACCATGCCAAAAATATTATGTCTGACAAAACATTTGCCTATTACGGTTAAGAGAGTCATTTCAGTCCAAAAACAATAATATAGTGCATGTGATAATAGGACCTAGTTCATAATAAGGAACAATGATCTCAGAAAAAATATATCAAATACAGTATGTGCGTGTGCTCACTTGCACGTGTGTTTGGTGTTGTCTTAAGTTTGAACTAGGCAGTGATTTCACACCAGTTTTCTCCCCACATCATAGAGACATAAAAAGCAACATAACCTGTGCCAGTATCAATCCAAATGGTAGGATGTATCTTCAACCATTTGTCCCTTCCGCCTAGTTTTCTTCATTCCTAGCTCTTTGAATTGGACCTTCATCATAGATATAGCCTGTGTATTCTTCATTTCAAAATAATGTTACAACTTAATTCAAAACGGAGTCTTATTAGTACACTTCTTAAATTAGACTTAAATGTGGGTTGGTTCCCTACAGAGGCAATCATAAGTTTAAATTCATACTATCAGCAGGAAACAACCAGAGGCAAAACACTGCATTAAATAGTGGAACAATATTACTTATTACTTTAATTAAGTTGGAGGCAACAAAATATATTGAGTTTTAATTATTAACTACTAACCTACTTATTGATTACAGAAAAAAAAAATTGTGTAAAGTTTTCACTTTGAAAGTTTGATTGAAAAGGGAAATGTAAAATATTTACAATGCATTGAAATTCATGTGTCATTTTCATGCCAAATATAGAAAAAAGCTGACATTTTCATTAGCTTTTGAGCAGACTGCTTATTAAGTGTCAGCTATGAATAATTTATAGAGTATGTAATTGTATAATCTTGAAAAAAATACATTTTTATATTTCCTCAAATCTACTAAATTGTATCAACAACATTGCCACAGTGATAAGCTTGTTAGTATTTTTATATAGTTTATTTAAGTCACAGGGAGACGGCCAATACTAAGACAAAAATAACCAATTACGTTCCACGTGAAATAGGTTTGAACACACGAGGCATACATTAAACCTCTGTAAAGATTTGACAAACTTCGCGTTTGATTAAGACTCTTTAGTGAGTTTTTGTAAACAGGGAAGATAATAAATTTAAGAGAGAATAAAAGGAATAGGGGACAGGAGGAAAGCAAGAGGAGAATAGGCAAAGGAAGTTGGAGAGTAAAACCCAAGAATAAGTTTGAAACTTATGATAACAGCAAAGGGTTATTGAAGGTTTTGGATATGCTTCTTTGAAAACATTTAAAACATTCTAATGTGAAAAATTCAAACAATGCCCTGAAAAATTTCAATACCAAACATAAATTTACATTTACCCAAATGGGTAAACTATATAACTACCAAAAATCAAGATTCCAAACATATATATATATATATATATATATATATATATATATATATATACACACACCTTCCTAAATAAGTTCACTTCAGCCTGTTAATGCTGGTGAAATATCAACAATATATCGAAATTACCATTTTTACCAATGTGATATAGAGGAGGTATATGTTTCTTATCGATGACTATCTATCCTGACTCTTAAAGGGTAACTATAGTCAAATTACATCTTTACATATGCATTACTCTACCCTGGTGAATAGTGTTTCTCCCCAGTAGTTGTTTCATGTGATGCAGAATGATTGAGTAGGCAGAATTGATAAACTCCTGCACCAGGAAATGTGTGTGTGATGTGTACTGGCCAGTTTTCCATGAAAAGGTACCCTCTCCTGGACATTTTTTCCCTACTTACTACTTAGCACATATGCACAAGTCAGCTTTCTCTTTGTAATCTCCTGCATTCCAAGCTTAATTTACGTGGGCAAAAGGTCAGCACACTGCTTAACCAATAGCAATCAGGCAGCTTTTTCTTTTCATGTTGCCTGACTTGCAGAACAGAAAGAGGAGGGGTTGCAGAGGTAGGAAAATATTGGCACTTAGGAAAACTAATTAAGGGAAACAAACTAAAAGTATCATTTCTTCAATAAACTTTTTTTAACTGTTTGTGTCAGCAATTGGCTTAGTAGAAAGGAGTTTTATATGTATGTGTTCAGTTATATCAGCACTATAGTGCCCCTTTAAGGTGATGCTACTGTGAGGAAGTGAAGAAGATTGCGTTACCTGTCAAGACAAGACAAGCAGAGTACAGAGAGCAGGTGCAGCACTGGGGCTTAAAGAAGCACTATATTGCCAATATAACTGCCCACATGCTTATAAAACTTCTTTATACTAAGCCAATCACTAACATAAATAGTTAAAAAAAAAGGTTAAGTGAAGAAATAAAACTTGCCATTAACTTCCCCAATTAGTTTTCCTCAGAACCATCATTTAGTCCTCCACCCCGCTCCCCCCTTTCCTTCTTGCAAGTTAGACAATGCAAGAACAACTTGCCTGACTGCTATTGGTTAAACAATGTACTGACCTTTAGGCATCATCAATCAGTAACTACATAATCACCCCCCTATCCCCCCAGAATAATCCACCGACCAAGCTCTAATAATCATTAACTGGCATAAAAGAGGTTAAATTATTTCAAACACAATTATTTCCATAATGTTACTGTAATATTACCACTAGTAGGGGTTCCTATCTTTTTTATTTGTAATTATTTTGGTTTTAATTTTAGCATTTGAATATAAAGGGCTATTTCATCTTTAAGAGTTTATTCCCATGAGATCTCAGTTGTTTTTTTGAGTGATATTTACCAATAAAAACTTTTCAATTAGTACTTGGGTGTAGATTTTGGTGCTAATTGATTAATGTTTATTTTGTATTTTTATGAAATTATTTGTTTGTCCTTTTCTTTACAGGTTATGTGTAGAACCATACCCCATTACTTAGGGGGTGCAGACCCACCTCAGGCGCCTCATCCAATGGTTAGGTGGGGGGTGAGGGACTTAGGTAGGGCCATAATTATGATAAAGCCCCAAACCCCATAGCTGATGGGGTTGGGGATCATGGAAGGGGTTAGCGATTGACCCAATCCAGGTGAGGGACCCATGCCACCTTGGCTAAAGAGGATGGGGTGAGTCCTGATCACCTTGGATAAAGTTGATGTCCCCCTACCCCAATTGGTTATCAGATGGGGGAAGGGGAGGGGGTCCCTACCCCAAAGGGGCACAATTGGGCTGAGGGCAGGGGGGAGAGGAATGGCTCCCTGAGAGCTACTTTCTGCAATTAGTGATCCCCACACCTAACTTAACGCTAAGTGAGGGGTGATGTTAGGTGGAGGTGTGGGTGTCCTAGGGACCCCTACTAGAAGGGGTTTGTATAGTTCATACTAATTATTTCAATACCACTATTATTACAGTAGTGCTATTATTAGTAACACCTTTATAAAAAATAGAGAATGTCCTGTAACATAATGTTACTAGTGTTACTTGTATCTGTTGTTTTTAATAGTTAGCATACCTTTAAATAAATATATCTATACTGCATATGCAGCATGTGGATTTATTGCATTGGCATTTGTATTAAAAAGGGTCTATGTTTTTCAAATGAAGCATGATGATTTCATATACATTTATGTGTTATTATGCCAAAAGTTCATTTTAGGGGGTGTAATAATGGTGATTATGCATAATAAAACATGACTGATTATTATTATTTGTTATAAATTCTATTGCTTATTTCGTAGCATCTGTGATTTGAATTAAATTAGTAATTTCAAAATTAAACTCTGTAGTAATACATTCTAGTTGTTCTAAGCTACTACTGAGTTCATTAGCTCTCCCATTGTATTCCTTGTATTGTACCATACAATTACAGTTAGGTGCACATAGAATAGACTTCAGTAAACATCAGTCATACAAATTAAATAGCACTTTAATTATCCTTGACTGATTAAAAGGAACTTACATTTCAAATACATTATTTGACTACATAATTTTACATTTGAACAACAATGTTTTTATCTTAAAACCTTTTTTTTTTTTACGTCCTTTCACTTTTTTCTTTTTCAAATGAAGTTCACCCACACAATTACTAATAAAAGAACATATGTTTTGGAAGATAACCTAAACTTTAAACAAATTCACATACTGGAAACGTTTTATTGAAAAAAAACTAATAATTTACTTTATATTTTATGCCATAACTAAAACCCATATATTTTCTATAATAAAATTTTACTGTTACTCCTGAATACAGACAAATTCTGCATCGTACAAATATAATTCAGAAGGATTGCTGTGTGGCAATGAGTCAAGCACCAGTGCAACAAAGCTCAAATGGTAACCAATAACCCCCATACCCTATATACCCATTATATAAAACCTTATTTTAATTTAGTGATGACCCCAAATAAAAAACTATGGAACACTTCTGAAGTATGCCAAGGTACCATTTATCATAAGGTATCCACTTAGAATGGAAAGGTAAATATATAAAATAATTGACTAAAGTTAAAAATGTATGGGCAAAATGTGATATGTATGTATGTATTACTAAATGTTTCAAGGTTATTATGTGTTATTTTTGAAGGTAGGCAAAAAAGCAATTCCTGAGGACTTTAACAGACTGGGTCACAGTCACCCAAATATATATGCTAAAATGTTAAATGTGTTTTATACAGTTTGATTACACTATTATGATTTACAGGTGCATGTATTTAATATGCTGTCTCCACCTGCACTGTGGACAGGTCTACATTTATACTGCATGTTGAAAAAAGCATTTGACAGTGTTCACTACCTCTGCTTGCTGTTTTCCCTCTCTACTTGAACACATTGAATTACAATTGGTTCAAGGACGGTAGTACTATGGGAACAGCAATTTCTTCCTAACAAAGGAAAAACTTACCACCATTCCAAGGGAACAATTTCAGTAAAGATGGGAATTTTACCTAGGTGGATGAAAAAACTCATATTTAAGCAAAAAATCCATAACTGTAGCTTTGAGTCTGTCTGTAACATCCCCAATTTTCTATACAGTATTTCTTCAAAATTAAACTTCATAGAGGACTTAAAGCATGGTAAGGCCATACAAAGATTTTGATCATCTAGATTTAATCATGGTCCTACCCACAATGTAAAAACATCAATAATATATCTAAGAGAAATCCTACTAGGTTTGAGAAAAACATATGGTAATCTACATATTATAACACACTTAAATGTATCAACTAAGTTGTTTGCAAATAATGGGGCCACAATAGAGCCCATGGCTATACCACTTATTTTTACCATAATATTAATCCTGCAATAAAAAAAAAAATACTATCTTTAGAATCACCTCCAACCACTCGACAACTTGATCTTCTCTATTCACGTAGCATTGGATCTGATTTTTATTTTCCTTTTAACACTTTTAACTATACCCAACTCATGGGTTATAGCACTATGTGATTCAATGCCAAAGCTCAGCAACCAAGCTTGTTGTTTACTTATTTAATTTTCCTCAAATTTACATAACAATCCAGAAGCATTTTTCACAAATAATCTCTGTTTATATAGAAATGGTCTTATGAGACCTGTAACTGGTATCTACAAACTTGGGTAAAGGGTTAAATATCAAACCAATACCCAACAACAATGGGGCATCCTGTAGAATTCTTAACATCTTTATTAATCATTAGTGTTTCAGTTTACCTGGATTCTTTTCCTATAAATAAAAGAGCAAATGGTTGCATTTGTAAATAAATTGCATCTTTTACTAAATAACCCACAATCATTTTAATACAAATGGTTGTGTCAAAGGTCAATGTGCACTGTTTCTTTATCTTCAAGCATATTAAGAATAACCTGTATGTATATTTTTGTTTGTCCATTATTGCCATTGCTCCATTCTTTTCTGTTAGCTTTATTATAATATCATTTATCCCTACACTGTACTGTCTTAAGAACTTATTTCATTATGGCTGAAAGATTATCAGCCTTATTCACCATTGTGCGAAGTGAGCCGCGAAGCCTTCAGCTCACTTCGCACATGGTATTATGCGCCCGCTGATGTCCTGCATGCGGACATCAGCGAGCGCATTAAAGGGATTCCAGTCCCGGCGAGGAGACTCGAGTGCTCTTGCTGAGACTGAAATTCCTTTAATGCGCTCACTGATGTCCGCGTGCAGGACATCAGCGGGCGCATAACACCATGTGCGAAGTGAGCCGAAGGTTTCGCGGCTCAGTTCGCACAATGGTGAATTAGGCTGCAGTTCTCTTAAATAAACCACCACTTTTATATTAACTTCTATCTCCTTAAATTCTTGCATTACCAGTATAAAACAGTATATGAATTTAAGATTCCTTAGAATTAAGCATACTAGAGATATATAAACTGAAGTCACACATTTTATAAAGTTAATTCTGACCTTTTCAGTTCATTTTGCCTTTTATTACAGCTTTTTGACATTATTTTTGAATTTGCTGGACTTCTTGATTCTGCTGATTTATATAGGACCAAAAATAAAATGCAGATTTGTTACAAGATTGCTACCAAGAGAAATCAATCAGTTGATATGAATGCTCTTTTTTCCTAAAGAGTCCAACTGTGGCTAAATGATCAGACCATCACAATAGCAAATTAGTAGGATTTTTCCAGGCTAAAGCAGGCAAACAATTTAGGTTAAAGAAAAAAAAGTCCTCTTTTTGAAACCAGAATCCCAGCCATTGTAAGTGGAGGTGTATTTACAATATACCATTCCAATGTTTACCAATATACATTGCTATTAGAGCAGACAGTAACATAGTGAAGAAACTTACTCCTCCTTCAACTCTGTTTTCTGAAAATTTTATAACATCTCCTCCAGCCACTTCTATGGTTTATTAAACTGTATCAGTGTATTCTTTGAATCTATAATTCCATGTCTGATTTCTTTCCCACATTCCCTGGTAGTTCATGCGGTACACATAACATTACTGCCAATTGCAAACCTATGGAACATTTATTACTTTCCAGTTTTGCTGCAAAACCTTTCTCATCCTGAAACTTGGTAGATCTCAAGTGGGCTTTCAAACCATGGGAATAGTATTCAAGTGATAATAATCCGCTAGAGTACTCATATACAATTTCAATGCAATATGATGCTTTTGCAGCTTTTCATATTCTCTATAAAGGCCATTAGTGTTATGTTGTATGGGGAATTCTTTAGACATTGTCACCACAATAGTAATTCTTGCTACATAATCGTCCAAATGTGAAAATAGTTTTTTTGCATTCATAATTATTTATCATAGTGTTGGGGTGTGCATGCAAAAATGCATTAAATTATTGAGTGTGCAGTGCAGCTCATTCACTAATCCCTAACTATACTTTCTACATGCAGTCTTAGTAGCTTAAAGTCTAACTTTGGTGTTCAAAATACTTGAACTAATGTTTCCAGAGACAATACTTTTTTCTCAATGTATTGCTGACCCTTGACCCTGCAACCCAATCTTGCAAATATACTACTTAATGAAGAAAACAAATAGTAAATGGAGGAAACGTATCTTGTACTTAAGAAACGGTTACTTTCATCTTTTCCATATATGGCACCATGTAGTCAAGTCTTCAGTGGCCAAATTAAATGAAGAATGTGAAATGCCTACTTAACTTTTTACTAAGCAGTAACTTTTAAGTATGGCAGGTGTCAAACATCGAGATACAATTTATTTGCACCACCAGAAAGGTTATATCATGCGTGTGATTATTAAAACCTGTAGCTGGATTATGATGGCCAAATATATATATATATATATATTTTTTTTTTTT
>WMED01002269.1:11860-24731 GCA_019650415.1 Pipa parva
TTTTTTTTTTTTTTTTTTTTTTTTTTTTTTTGATTTGGACTTTTTTAGAGAAGAAAACATGTAAGTAATAATAGGAAGAAATTTTAATAACATTTAATTATTCATTGCAAAAGTTAATTAACCAAGAAATAGTAACATTCTAATAAAATGGAAGGACTGTGGAAAAATCTACCAATCTATGCATGCAGCTTTTAGAAACCTTACATTTGTTTGTTTGTTTTACTTTTAATTTACATTTTCTACAGTTATAGTTGCTCATAGCTGATTCAGCTTGTTTTCAAACATTACAAAGGAATAATCATTAGCACTTAACATAATGTATGAGTCTAGTACAGTAAATGCAAATGCATTAAAATAAAATGAATGACTCAATAAAATTATTTCCATTATATGTTTACAATGTTTCACCCAACACAATCAGGATGCGATTTGGATTTTTCAGATGTGCTAAGATGCTACAAAGCAGAACAAACTTTAATTGATAAGCATAATTGTACTCAGTTCCTGTTCAGAAAGTTGTAAAATGTCTCCTTTAAATCAGAACAAATGTTAACCAAGATCATTTTCAAGGGTTATTCTGGCAATAAATATTTAGTGTTATAGCCAAGAATAAAATCAAAACAACTCTATTAGATGGGTCATTAAATGCTTAATATATAGCATGCTACAATGCTACAATTCTGTCAGTAACAGTGTTTATCTAACCAGCCATTATTCAGAAAACTGAGCCAGTACAGTTCATAATAGATTATAAATTGAAAACCCTGACAAAAATACTCATCACTTTTATCTAATCAGGAGAACAAAGCAGCTTTACAACCTAAGCAGTTTTTAAACTGTTTAATGAACTTTCCCGATCACTTTAAATGCTGCTACTGAAAATATATCTATTCTCCGTTGTTATTATTTTCTGCCAATATCAGCATAGGAGAGGATTAGGAAGAAAGTACCAAGAGAGGAAAAAACAAATATGTTAAAGCAATGTCTATAGAAAGGATACAGCATCTTTGCAATATTTTATTAAACATCAGACTTAAATTTGGGTGAAATTTATTAAACTCGGAAAAGTCCATTTCAGATTTTCTGAGTTTAATTGGGCGAACACCCAGAAGTTTCTCACGGTAAGTATCTCGAGATTTGTTTCAATCGATACTTACCGAGAGAAACTTTTTCCATTGAATATTTCCATGGAAAGGTAGGCATGCTACACTAATGTAAAGTATGGCTATCCTTTCCATGGATATATTCAATGGAAAAAGTTTCTCTTGGTAAGTATCGACTGAAACAAATCTCGCCATACTTACCGTGAGAAACTTCCAGGTGTTGCCCAATTAAACTCGGAAAAGCAAAATCAAGCTTTTCTGAGTTTAATAAATTTCGGGAGAACCATAATAAAAAAGTTGTGTCTTTTTTTTAAGTAAGCTTGAAAAGGAAAATGGTGGGTGAAGAGTGATAGAAAAAATGGCATATGGAAATATTAGATCAGGAAAATAGTAAAATGGCACAATAAGACACTACAAACTATGCTCTGGAGTTGAGCACAGATGTAACCAGTTTTTAGGTTTTTAGTTGGAGGGGATAAATGGCTTCCACCACTTTATAAAGAGACTTCATTCTTTTAATTAATAATAATATACAGTAATGTCGATAGCAAAAAGTAATAAGCTTAGAAATCACTTTGGCATTAAACCAGTCTGATGTGAATATCTGTGATATGAAAGCTGTGTTCAATACATTTTTGTAAAAGAGATCAACAAAGATAAAGTAATTACATAGATTGGTAATAATCTCAAAGCCCTTTTTCTTATTATTTATTTTTTCATTTTTTTGCTTTTTATTATTATTCTTGTTTTTTTTTTCCATGAGGACTTCAAGGATAGGAATTCCTCTAATGCAATAACTGTTAATGTCCGTTCATTCTCAAAACACATTTTTCTAGTTACATAGAAATATACAACAAAGCAGAGGACCATTTGTTTATTTCCAAGGTATTATTACAGGTAACTTAACGAGATCCACTTTGCAGTAGAGAGCAGCAACCCATTTTGGCAACAAAATCAATTGGACTGAGTATTAATTGAAACTATATATTTATATGTACAGTATATCATTTATATTTACATGGAGAGTCCAGTCAAGTCATAAACAGCATTGGATAGGTAAAGATGACTTTGCTGGGTGGGCCCGCTTAGGGCCCTAGGGCCAACTGGAAGGGACCCACTCAGGGCCCTGGGATCTGTTATTAGGGCTCTCCCTGGACCAGGACCCAGCAGGAATTTTCCCAGTGTCCCAGCAAACCAGTCTGACACTGGACACAAATGTAAATGACTTGAACACCATAATGAACACCAGTTGGGGAGGGTTATTCCCTCTGCTTTCTGGATAATTACCTTTCCCTTGCAAAAGTGGGAAACTTACAAAACAAGTAATGCACAAGGAGTGTGGAGTAATGTTTTAAAAAGTACAAGCATCTTCAAAGAATGTTTATTTTAAGATTATTAAACCAATATATGTGCTGTAATTTTCTATGTTGGAGAGCTGTGTACTGTAAAAATAGCACACTCATTTGCAATGGCAAACATTGTATGTATAATTTTATGTGTACAGGGCTATAACAAAAGAGAACAAAACACAATCAGTCCTCTGGTAAAAAATGGTGACTATTGCCTGCCAATATCCTTAGACATCTAATTTTCTGAAAACTGCCCAGTTCTTTAAAGATATAGGAGACATTAATTTACATTCTGGTCACACACATACATACACATTAAAATTACTGACATATGACCGTGGGCTGTAACTTTGTGGACAATGACGCTTCCTGGATATCTATGTTCTTTATTTTTGGGGAATTATGAAGATAATTCATATTATTTCAACAAATGAAATCCAGAATAGGAGCAAATAGGTATACAAATTTAGAGAGTCTACTTTAGTTAGATAAATAAAGACACTGTGCAATATCTAAGCCTGTTCCACTTATTAGCAAAAGTATTACAAATATTTATTAAAAGCTTAATGAAAACGTCTTACATGGGATATTACCATGTGCATGCAACCTGCATAAACTTACATATTTATGTGGACTTTCCTCTACTGCTTGTTTTCAATAGAAATCATTGCCAAAATACAGGCATCTTAATTTTGAAGCCAATGCCTTCCAACTCAACTTTTTTGCAATGTTGTAATGCATGTTGTGGATAGTGGCATTTCTATTTTCAAATTGTTGTTTGCTATTGTAAACTTTGATTTATCAGCAAGGAAAGAAAGAAGGAAAGAAGGAAAGAAACATAGAAAGAAAGAAGAGATCTTGCATAACTCAAACAAGATGAGAGGCCTTCTAAGCTTCTATCTCTTAGATTTCAACTTTCAAGCTGCTGGGCATGTTTTGTTGCTGAAATCAGCATTAGCTTAGGCTGACCATTTGTATATGAAATTAAAAACAAACAAACAAAACAGTGCTAGCGCTAAAGTGTGATAATATAAATTAAAGTCCAATTCTTCAAATAAGAGTGCTGCTCCTTAGAACCAAAGGAGTTATTCTCTCACTCCATAGAAAGACAATCCAAACCAAAAATCTTCATCTATAAAAGGATCGCAAAAGAATATGGGCACTCAGATGCATGTGAAGTCAGGACCTTTAAACATATAACTTTGTCCTCTGTTGATGGCCTTGAGAATCAATGTACTGCCAAATACTCCCACTTATGGACTCACTTCAAACGAGTGCTGTATATAAGCATAAAATAGCCACTAAAGGGCTGCAGATAACATCTGATATTCCAGAGTCACAATAGAAATAGTCCACTCTCCTACCGGTTCAGACATTAGTTCTAGGGACTTGTGCCTTCCTCTACGCGTTTCACCAGTCTATTCGGCTTCCTCAGGAGTACAATGGGCATAAAGTGGCTATTTTATGCTTATATACAGCACTAGTTTGATATGAGTCCATAAGTGGGAGTATTTGGCAGTACATTGATTCTCAAGGCCATCAACAGAGGAAAAAGTTATATGTTTAAAGGTCCTTACTTCACATGCATCTGAGTGCCCATATTCTTTTGTGCTTCTTTTATAGATAAAGATTTTTGTTTTTCATTTGTATATGAAGTCAGGTGTTTGACAAAGATCCTCCTTTAACAAAACCTCTCTTGAAATGTTACCCCAGATCAATTTATCCATTATTCATTTTGGAATGGAATTATCTAAATATTTTGTCTTCAGTCTGTAACAACCAAATGCAGATTTGATATGCCAGAATCAAATGAAAATTTCTGTGGGTTACAGTTTTTATGATCCCAAGAGGAGCAAGTCATGGATTTAACCATGGGCTTAATGACAGAAGTATAAGTATTATTAATCAGAGTCAAAACATATGCACACAATGTTGAATTTATTTTGCAAATTTGTATATTAGTTCATTATCAAACATATATTTATTCATCTAAAAATTAAACAAATATTAAAGGCTATTAAAATAATGTATTATTGTGGCAAATATTAAGTGAGGTGTAGTAACCCATAGCAACCAACCAGAGATTGGGGTTTATTATTTTAGATTTCCTTTAAAGTGACTGCTAATTGGTTGCAATGCGTTACTAGAATATCCGTAAAGGATGAATTCCCCTGTCCAACATTCCTATGTACCACATTCACTTTAAAATATAAATTAGAAATATATTTGAGATTTGACAAGCAGTACAGTTCTGCAATCTATCAGAAGTATTCCAGTACACAGACGTTATTTCCCTATAGTAAATAATTATTCTTCCTTCAAATCACCTGGCAGTTGTTGTGTACTTTAGTTTTTCCACACATTATGTGACTGATCAGTATTCTAAATCACTCATCTCCCTGGTTAAATGGGCAATAAAAAGATTTTGCATAAACAAGCATGTTACAAGTTATGGCAACAAATCAGTATTCTGAAAAGAGCCTTTGCATTCTTTTTTGTGAGAAAGAAACAATTACATAAAGTAGAAGGCCATATAGATTTCACAATTAAATCACATTCATAATAACAGGAAAGATGCATGTATATACTGTAAATTCAGATCAAAGAATAAGTGTTTAATAGTATCCTAAAGGAAATTTATGATGACATTTTACTGATATTTGTAATAATGGAATAAACATCATTTTTTATTCTATTAATGTATCATCAGAGCCAGCTCTGGCTCTATTGGCGCCCTAGGCGCCCCCTCCCCTGGCGCCCCCCCTCCTCCGGCGCCCACCCACCCACCCGCGACGCCACGCCCCCTCCCCTGGTGCCCATCCCCCCACGACGCAAACCTTACTGAGGGCAGTGCGGGAAGTGCGGGCAGGAGTAGGCACAAATGTAGAAAAAAGAAATGCTAGGGGCGCCCCGCTGGGCAGGCGGCGCCCCTAGCATTTGCCTACTCTGCCTAATGGCAGAGTCGGCACTGTGTACCATTAAGTAATAATTTACTTATTACATTAAGTAAGTAATAATGTACTGTACTTATTACAGTTTAAAGCATTGAAAGACTATTCCAGAAAAAGTAAATTAATGTGGTGTGCTTCTCTGTTTATTAGTTATTTTTATACACCAAACAGTAGGTGAGTACAATCATTTAGAACAATCTAAACTTTATAAAATGTTACATTTATTTCAAAATTTTTAAAGTGTTTCTTATACAAAAAAAAATGTTTCTGACAGAATAATTTAAAGACATTTCAAAACAATTTGAACCATCCTTCAAACACTATAAGAAACTAAAGGCATTTCTGCATGTTTTAAAGGACATCGTTATTATGAGAGAAATAAGAATTTTCCATTTGATTGAGAATTAGTTATTGGAGAACAATTTATTTTTCATAAATATTACATATTTACTATAATATAATGTATTATATACAGCACATATATGAGTGTGTATGTGTGTGTGCGCTTCTGATTATGATCTGGAATAAATAATGTACCCAATAATAGATCTACTGGTACTATAACAAACAATAACACATTTCTGATTTCCTTGCACTCAGAAGGGGAAGTCAATTCTATATTACAGGAAACTGAATTATACGAAGAAGGAAATTTATAATACACGAAGACTTCCTTCTATACATTGCAGCAAAGAATTATTAACACTTCTAATACTAAAAGCAAATAATAGCAATCCATCTGATAAAGCAAAATGAATTAAAGTATATAGTGACATGGAAATTCAAGGAAGCATAAAAACCTCTATTGGATATTTATATAGATTCAATATTATGTTCTTAGTAGATATAGTAAGAACATAAATGTGCCCTTGCAATATTCTGCTTTTTATACAGTTACAAAAGAGAACTGTAAACCATGTCTTTTATGTGGCAAATTGCTTTATTGCAGTTCATTTCAGGAAGCAAGTTCTCTATACTTCTCAAGTACTCAGCCTATTCAATACAGCAGAAATTTACTTGTATAATAAATGTATTTAATATAAGTCATGCCCTGATAAAAAACATAACAACTTAGAGATCATTAATCAAAGGTTCCTGAAAATGCAGAAAGCTGATAGCACTAGGATAATATTCACTCTTAAAAAAGTAGACCTTTCTCAGTTTACTACATCTCTATTTTCAAATATCTCCAAACAACAAACTATAATTACCAGAATAAGACTATAACTGTAGAGTTAATCAAGCATAAATATACAAAAAGATGTGGAACCACAGTTGAAAACATTTGTATCAACCTTACTGTACAAAAGCAGGTGGGCAAGGTTTGTCATTTAACACCTTTTTGATAAAATTCCTTTTGCAGCATTCTAAAAAATATGTGGGGGTTATTTATAAAAAATCAAAAAAAGTTTTTTGACTGGGTTAACGCTAGTGATAAGTAGCTTTAATATATTGATACTTATAAAGCCCGTAAATACCAATTTTGTGGACCAAAAGAGTAACTTCCCCTGATTTAGGATGGCAAAAACTCATTATTCCCTAGAGAAATTGTCCTGTTGCTTAGCCTCAGGCTAATTAGCTTTTCTGTCAAAAACAATTGTAAGTATTGATATCAGTCTGAAATGGTATGGGACCTGCATTCATAATACTACATAGCGAGGGGGTTTCAACTGACCAATATTTATCAATATCAATCTTTTTCAATATGGACAATTAGCCCTACTACATCTGTGCAGCAATGCAATAAATGTGAAACCATGAAGGATTGGGAATGGATTAAATTTAAATTAATTTACAGTAATCTTTTTTAGACATACAGTCACTGGAAAGGTCAACTGATTTAGTAACAGATACAAGAGCCCTTTATTTTCCAGTACTAACTTTGTTCCAACCTTTGCAATTTAAGCAATTTTTACCAGTAATAACACAAATATAATGTAATATTGCTCTGAAACACTGCAAGAGGGTTTTAATTCAGCAAGGTGCGAACTCACCTTGCGATGCTTCCCCTCAGCTCGCACAGACTGTTATGCACTCGCGGATGTCCTGTACGCAGACATCAGCGAACACTTAAAAGGAATTCCAGTCTCGTGAGGCGACTTGAGTCATGCCTCGCGAGCTTCACCGAGACTGGAATCCCTTTAAAGCATTCGCTGATGTTTGCATAGAGGACATCAGCGAGCGCATAACAGTCTGAGTGAGCTGAGGCGAAGCATCGCAAGGTGAGTTTGCACCTTGCTGAATTACCCCCACAGACTTTAGAGCTAAGATGCTCATATTTCTTGGTGCACAAATTCAGTTGCAACAGGGAACATGAGAAATTTGACATCACTGGTATTACTTGAACACTCTTTTGCACAGCAAGATCCTTAGAGTCTTGCAGCCCTCCTAGACAGATGCCTCTTATAAAGAGGTATGTGTTTGTATTGTTGGGCAAAAGGTCGGCCATGTTAAAAGTTGGAATTGAGGCAACATAAAAAAATTATAACTAAGTAATACTGGATTGTATTCTGCTATTTAGAGTGATTTGAAAATAAAGATTTTGTTATCTTTATCTATTGCAGCCATCAATGTAGCCTCTATGCCACTCAGTAGTTATAGTCATGACACTAACCCTTCAAGTAATAGTGGTACTAATGATAAAAGATGATAAAAGACAAAGTTTATGAGGGTTATTCACTAAAATCCAAATTGTTGTGTATAGGTACGAATTCGCCAAATAAAGACAGTCGCAATAGGCTGCTACTGTCGCAGTCGCGTCTTTATAATGAGAATATTGTCGCAATCATGACTTTATTATGGGAAAATTATCACAACTTTACAATGGGGAAATTGTAGTAGATTTGCTATGGGAATCCGCTGTTTGTGAATTTGACTGTCGAATTCGCACCTTAGTGAATAAATCCCTATAAAACTATATAGGCTTCCACCTCTGCTTGAGACCACTCGAGTCGCCTCGCCGAGAATGGAAACCCTTTAAAGCGTTCGCTGATGTCCACGCATAACAGCGTGTGCGAAGTGCTGTGAAGGATCCGGAGTTCACTTCGCACATTGATGAATTACCGCCTCAAAGTTTATCAATACTGATAAATGAAAAGACTAATTTTTTTAAAGACAGACTGATTCCTTTTTTTGTTTCTTACTGTATTGGTTATTCTTTTCAGAGCTTTACCAAATCCATATCTTTGATTTTTTGTCAAATATTTAATCCCCCTCGAGCAAAGTTTTGACAATTAAACAAATCAAAACTGCAATGCACATGTTAAAGGACCATTGTTCTTTACTTCTAATTTTCCCGAACAAAAAGGGGAAAGCACAGTGCAATAGAATCGAATTAAAGCAAGAAACTGGACAATCATGTTTGTCTTTAGTCAAATCCCTGGCTGAAACCTGGATTTGGCACATACTTATCTCTAAAACCCTCTTTTTAGCTCAGTATTTTTCTCTCACATTTAGCCAATTTTCTGGAGGTTTTAATCCTTTTATACCCTAATTTAAATGTACAAATCAGGAGTATTCTCATACAATGTATTTAATTGGCTCTCTGTAGCTTTCTGTATTCAGTCTGTAAAGTTATACAGAGAAAATGATAGAGTGCTAGTCCTTGACATTACCTTTAATGGACAGTATTAATAGGGTATTCCATCTATTAGGACTGCTTAGCATGTCATTTATTTCCAGTCATCCCTAATGTACTACCATATGCAGTACGTTATCCTCCAATTGACCTCATTATTTACTTGACTGACCATTAGCATAACCAGCGTTAACCTTGTATCAAATGTCCAAGTGAAAATGAGGAATATTGACAACTTTCAGGAATAATGATCTTGGTAAGTTAGGCTTTTTTTAATTCAAAATAGCATAAATCTGAATTTATAAAATTACAAGACAGTTTCATAATTTACCTCTACATTACAATATCTGAATTTCTACCCATAATATACTGTATATGTTCTAATAAAAAATATACTATTCCATTTATCTGCAATTAGATAAACATATATTTGAAGTCCTTTCTTCCAGCTAAATTCTGTGTTTTAGTCAATGAAAACTCTCTTGTTTGTGGTAAATTGCTCTTGGCTATTAGTATGTTTTTGTCAACCTCTGTGCTGTGGATCAGATTTTAATTTTTCAAGGCACATTAGCCTAATAGAATATATAACTATTATTATTATTTATAATATATATATATATATATATACCTCTGATTTACAAATAGTCCCAAATGTATTATTATGCACCACAATAATTGTAATCATGTCACCACTCGAAATGGCAATGCTCACCGATAAAAAGAATCTTATGTAGAATAATTTTGAGGAAAAAGTATTATATGTAATATTATATGTAGTATATGGAGATGATTTATTGCTTTTGGAAATGTTCTGGAAAGCTCTTAAGTTCTGTGGATGAAACAATAACCTGCCTGGGTTTGCCTTACTACAACTAAACTTGTGTGAATAGGTTTTGAAGAGAAAAGAAAAACAGGATGATGCCAAAATGTATAAGGATACTGTGCATGACCTTGGTAGAATTAGTGTGGGGACAATGTTAAAACAATTACTCACAGCACTTGCCTTGTAGCAACTATATTGTTATCTGTGCCTTTATGTAAATTATGAGAATGAAGGAGATAAAGGCAATAAATGGTTTGTATCAGGAGAAGCTTTCTCTTCTACACATAAATCTCACAGATTGAGACATTATTATGATTACATTTCTACACAACACTTTAAATTAAATGGGTGAAATTTATTAAACTCGGAAAAGCCATTTCGGCTTTTCTGAGTTTAATTGGGAGAACACTCTGAAATTTCTCGTGGTAAGTATCGCGAGATTTGCTTCGATCGATACTTGAAGTGAGAAACTTTTTCTATTGAATTTATCCATGGAAAGGGTAGCCATACTGTATAGCTACCTTTCCATAGATATATTCAATAGAAAAAGTTCCTCACAGCAAGTATTGATTGATTTAGTGTTGACTAAATGCCAGCCTGAACCGTCATACTCTATGTAGCTTGTTACAGAGACTATTTACTAATTGTGTAAGGCTGCGGTCCTGATAGGAGAGGGGGAAATACTGCAGAGCACACAGACATAAATTACAGTTTAAGTTTTGAAAAAAAAATTGTGATTGAAAAATAAAACTATTAAGATTTTTACTGTTGGAAGGTTAGTTTCTACATACCTTTGGTCTCTGTAGGAAACTGTATGTTTGTTTGCTTTATTGATAGATCAAGGTATTTACAGTAGTATTGCACTGAAGCAGTGTATAAACTATGGAATAGATCCAACACTGACCTGTTTTTAACTTTATACAAATTGCTTTTCTAATGTTAAATAGTAACCCATTTTAGCATTTTTTAAATAGGCTGTGCCCCGCAGTTCCTCCTTTATACCAGTGTAATTGCTTAATTCAGCAGAGCAAATCCTATTCAAGCTCATTTTTGTTGTTAAAAATAAGATTCCTAGTTGTATAAAAATCTCAAACTTGCTAGTTTATTTGAGTGTCTGGAATAACAGACCCTAGGCATTGCCCTGCAGCTGTTTTGCTTATTTCTGAGCAGTGTCTCATTTTAGCATTGCTGATCCTATATTCATAAACTTACTTTACAGATGATTACAAACATAGCTCTGAAAATGTTCTGCTCTTAAGGGAACAATGTATTCACCCAATCACTTAGCACTTTATTAGCTTCTCCTGTGCTTTTGACTCTACTTTCTCCTTATCACAGGAAATTAGTACTACTGAGTTCTAGCCATGTCTGTATTACAGTTACATTGTTAATGTGTTGAACACTGTATAACCTAGCAGTATTTCAAAAATAAAAATATACAAATGGTAATGAAGTGTGCTTGAAAAATTACAAGGACATTTTAATTGCACATCACAAAGACTTACATGCATAGACTGAAATGTACTACATATTAATTAACTATCCAACCTTTTTTGAAGCATTTCAGAGATTTTGCTAGAACTAACTCCAGAGAAAGACTATTCCACAATTGATCAGCCTTAGCAGTTTTCACAGCTGAGGATTAAAGCTTTTTTTCTTCCAGCCTCAGAAAGTCAAGAGCTTATCACAATATTTCTTATAAGGATCAGATATATATTTGTATACGCTGAATATAGAACCTAATAGTCAACCTTACTATGGGTTGAATGGGTATAATTCTT
The DNA here is from genome assembly GCA_019650415.1 of Pipa parva. Taxonomy (NCBI): domain Eukaryota; kingdom Metazoa; phylum Chordata; class Amphibia; order Anura; family Pipidae; genus Pipa; species Pipa parva. The sequence goes on from WMED01002269.1 coordinate 23,445, forward strand.
TATGTTTTTCCTCATATGCAAGGTGAGGCTTAACCAGTGAATTCCACAGTGGCAAAATATGTCCTTTTTCTCTTAAATCGATGCCAGAGTCTTTCAATACAAGAAAGTACCTCGTTAGCCTTGGAAGATGCAGAGTGGCACTGGTTGCTATTATTTAGTCTGTGTTCCACAAGTACTCACAGAACCCTCTCCTATATTGTCTCACACAGTGTTACCCATACCAAGATATTTGAGGCTACTCCAGTTTCAGTCCAGTCAATTAATATCTCAATTAATATGTGAAGGCCAGCTTTTCCCTTGTCAGCTCTTTCCATGGACTTTATTTCACTGCATAGATTTGTGTCATTTGCAGACAGGGAAACCATATTTTGAACTTCAAACTATATCATTTATAAATAAGTTAAACAATAATGGACCCGAAGCTGAGTCCTGAGATACAGTAAATATAACAGATAGCTATTCAGAGTAAAAATTATTGGCCACAATATATCTACAGCCACACCTCTATTACGATTAACTCATTTTTCTGTCACATTCTCCGATGTGTCATCAATCCCTAAAGTATTTTACCCACAAAGAAAACATCCATTAGAAGTTTCTTTTGTTAAGGCAGGTCTCATTAATTTTTTGCAAATTTTATTATACTTTTATAGATTTCAAATATCTTCTTATTCATCACTTTTACTCTCGATGAAGCCGAATTGGTTCTCGATTTAACCTTCTATACTTTTTACCACAATATATAAATTCTACTATGTGTTTACCCAAAATTAATTTGCAATTGTGCAATTCATGTGTCTTTTTAATCTCCTTTTAAAATTTATTTTGGATCTGCCAACTTGTATTCTCTTTTTGTTTTTTAAATACAAAACAATCATGTTATGATCATCATTGCCACTGTTTTCTCCTTTAAGGCTGTTTTTAATGAGATTTTAATAGAAATTAGGAGGTCCAATAATGCTTCATGTCATAACATTTCCCTTCAAAAAATCCTTTCCCTCTTATGGTAGACAAACACAAACTGATATGCCCAGACAATAAGAGACACTTGCTAGCATACTGTTATTAATCAATTGCGGGAGCACAGAGATTTAATAACAGATACAGGGGAAAACAGTCCCTGCTACATTATCAACACTGCATACTATATTACTTTAATATTAATTTAATAGAGATATTAATTAAATGGAAATTAGTTACTTAAGAAGTTTAGATCTGAGACAATCTTGACATAGTAACATAGTAACATAGTAACATAGTTTATAAGGCTGAAAAAAGACACAAGTC